>VDFB02000019.1:20915354-20991940 GCA_007258455.2 Sequoia sempervirens
GGGGCCCGGCCCGGCCCCAGACCCCGGCAAGGATAGGGGTGGGGGTGTATAGTATACCATGGGCTATACAAGATAGCATGATCACGCCACATACCAACACTAATCCCTCTCCTTAATTGGGAGGGAACAATTAAATAACCTTAAGTGACTAGCAGACGGTAATGAAACGATGGGTGTTCTCCGTTTGTTGTCATTAAAAACATTTTCTTTGTAGTGGCCAACTTTGTCCTTCCAAAGAGTTCTTTGAAGTGGTGTATTGGAATTTATTTCCAAGAAGTTACTTGCCATGTCCAGTTTTGGTTAAAGTGTAGAGATTAAGAGTTCATTCTTAACATACCTCTACACTTTTCCCTAGATTGCATGTGAAATCATCCCTTCTACTACAAAGGGTATGAGGCAATCCAACCAAGAAGAACGTACCCATTTGAGATAGGATTGTGTTGCTTGTGAGTCAGTTTAAACACATTGCATGATTCCAAAACAACTCAAACACACATCAACATACACATCAAATCTCAAACACTTTAAGGTTAGTGTGAATACTTTGAAAAGAGCCCTATGTTTGCACCCCCTAAAAGATATCCTTAACAAATATCTTTAAAGGTTTCCGAACATTTAGGCTTAGATTTCAAGTTGCATTAAATCTGAAGTTAACATTGGAAAACTATAGCTTTTTTTGGTATCTTAATTTTCACTTGGTGGAAAGAAATGTGCCTTTAAAGTTGTGGAAATTTTATATCCAAAAACGAGTGTCTGTGGCAAAAGCTTCATGTCAGTCCATACATTTACTGTTGTATCATTTTCCATATCTCAAAAATAGGACACTTGAAAAATTAGATCAAACAAAGTCATCCAAATCTGCAAAACTTATCCAAATTATTGTTAGCCAACACATAAACTGGAAAAAAAAAAACTAAATAGAGGCCACTTTTGTTGATGTTTATGTCGCACTTGACAAAAACTAGTTGTAGTTGACCCAAAATTTGCCTCTTTTGCTCTCTATATTTCGACAAAGACTGTTAGAAACTCATCACTTTTGCTAATCTAAACACACTTGATCTAAAATTTGACACAGTTGATCTTTTTTATGTCGCACTTGAACAATTTTCTTGGCCGCTGTCACCCAAAATCTGGCTGCTCTTGACCAAAACAACCACTTTTTCTTGCACAAATTCACCTGTCAGAAAATTTAAATATAGAGGTTGCTTTTGAGAAAATTGGATGTAGTTGCTTTGTAGATTTGGCCGCAATCAACCAAAATCTACACTTTTGACAAACATTACCACTCTTGCCCTCAGATTTCCGCTTTTGCTTTATTTTTTGGTGAAAATCATAAACTAATCTTAAATTGGTTACAAATACTTTTGAGGATGAAAAATAGTTAGACTTCCAAAATACGTCATAAATTCCATCATCCATTTATGAAATCAAATACTCCAATCTAGATTTTTGGTTCAAAATAAAAACAACTTTGGATTATTCCTTCACTCAAACTTCTAAGATATCAACATTTGCTTGAACCTCAAGGCAAGTTTAAGTAGATTTCCTGCAACATATCCTCTAGAAAAAGAAGTGGCATATCAATCCATGTTTTCAAAAAATTTGAAACCCAAAAGTTCGCATCATTTCCAAATTTCCAAAACAACACTCAAACCTTAGGGTCTTGAGTATCACAAACCCATATCAAAACACCACTCACTTTATGACCATTTTGCATCCTACTGCTCTAGTTCAACAACCAAACCTTATGGCAACTATCATACAACCAAACTTTATGCAAATTGAAGGTGAACAAATAGACATCATCAGTAACTTGAGGAGTTTCATATTTGAGACAAAGGAAACACCAACCCAATTGGGAAACACAACAAATATCCTAGAAAAACAAGAGTGAAAATTTGATCTTGCGACTGGGAGGCCCATATTACCACCTCTTGTGTGGCAATAGATATTATCTTTTCAAAAATAGAAAACACCAAAACACTCAAAAAATAGAAAAACCCAAAAAAAAGCATTCTTTTATTTCCATAGTTAGAAATCATCAACTTTCACAAAGTCTTGTCACTTGTTTATGAAAACTACGGGATCATAACATAAAAAAATATGGAAGCAAATAAAAGTAGCTCTAGCATGCCTCCCGTAAACACCACAAATGATGGAAGTGACCCATGGGGTTATAGACAAAGTGACCTTGTAACTCCTTGAAAGGAAACAACATTCAAAGCAGCATCAAACCAACCACCAAGTGAGGAGGAGGTAAACCGTAGACAACAATAAATTATGGATAATTCAAACCAAAACCAAAAGGACATGGTTGTAGAAGAAGTGGATAGTGAGGAAGAACTAGATGAGGAAGAATTCTTTCAACGCTCCAACAATCCCAGGGTGATCAAACTGATGGAAAAACTCCTAAGAAAGGATCCAAATACCTACTTCAAATTAGCACAAAGTTGTGCTAAGTTGCCTATAGACTTTAATGTGGAAGGTCTTAATGATCCTCACCTCATTCCCTTAGGGGATAAATCATTTTTGAGGGAAATACCCAAACCATTGGAGATTCTAAACATGCCACCAATCTTCTCACAAGGCAATGATCAATAAAAAAAAAACCCTTTCTTTAGGAAACTACCCCAAATCGAACAAGCAGCAATGGCCCAACAATATTAAGAAGGTCCATCTCAATACATACCCAAAAAAACTTCATAAATTGACCCTTCCCAAAATATACAAAATCAACAAGAGCAATTTCCACAGTAGTGCCAACAATAAGGTATGCCACATGGTCCCCTTCCTAATCAATAGTACCAACAATAATGTGTGCCATAGGGTATGCTTTCCAATCAACATCAACAAGGTGGGACACATGGTCCCCTTCCCAATCAACAGTACCAACAACAATGTGTGCCATAGGGTATGCTTTCCAATCAACATCAACAAGGTGGGACACATGGTCCCCTTCCCAATCAACATCAACAACAAGGTGGGCCATATGGTCCCCTTCCCAATCAATAGTACCAACAAAAAGGTGTGCTACATGGTACCCTTCCCAATCAACAACACCAACAACAAGGTGTGTCATAGGTACCCTTTCCAATCAATATCAACAAGGTGGGCCACATGGTCCCCTTCCCAATTAACATCAACAAGGTGTTCCATATGGTCCCCTTTCCAATCAACAGTCTCATCAACAAGGTGTACTGCCAATGCACTATTAGGGTAACCTTCAATACAATTCGTCCCAACAACAAGGTGTACCACCAAAACACTACCAAGGTAACCTTCAAAAAAATTCATCCCAACAACAAGGTGCACCACCAATGCACTATTTCAACACCCCTCTTAAACAAAATAAACAAGGACCTAACCGTCCTTCCATACAACAAGAACTTAACTCTCCTTACATTCAACAAGGAGCTAACCCTCCTTCCATACAACAATTTAAACCTCCTTACAATCAACAAGGAATTAATCCTCCTTTTGTACAACAAGGACTTAATCCTCTTTCCATCCAACATGGTTACCAAGGTCCTATACCTCCACAATACCCAACATATGATCAAACGAACATTATGGGACAACAAGGATACTACACACAAGGTCCACAAACAAATGTACCAAACATAGAGGTAGGCATGCAACTACAAGCCCTAAATCAAAAGATATTGGACATCCAGATTGGAAAACCAAAGAATACCTACACTTTACAAGATATATGTCCATTCCCTTTTGATTGATCTATTACTATGCTCCCCTTCCCTAAAAAATTTGAAATACCCAAGTTTGACAAGTACAATGCAAAGGGTGATCTAGTTGAAGATGTGCAAGATTTCTCAGTAGCTTACATGGAAGTGAAAAATAATGATTCTTACCTAAAGATACTTTTTCCACATAGTCTTACTAGTCACACTATGGAATGGTTCTCCCATCTACCACCAAGTATTAGGAGCTTTGATGAGTTGACTAACAAGTTTGTGAACCACTTCTTGTTCAACATAGAATAGGATGTCACCATCACTGACCTCTACAAGATTAAACAAATCCAAGGATAGTCCTTTACATTCTACCTACAAAGATGGAGACATAAAGGATAATCCTTTACATGGAAGTGAAGAATAATGATTCTTACCTAAAGATACTTTTTCCACATAGTCTTACTGGTCACGCTATGGAATGGTTCTCCCATCTACCACCAAGTATTAGGAGCTTTGATGAGTTGACTAACAAGTTTGTGAACCACTTCTTGTTCAACATAGAATAGGCTTTCACCATCACTGACCTCTACAAGATTAAACAAATCCAAGGATAATCCTTTACATTCTACCTACAAAGATGGAGACATAAAGCTAGTAGATGCAAGTGGCCTATCGATAAAGAACTGGTAGATATCTTTGTTTCCAATTTCCAAGCAGAAATAAATTACCCACTCACCATGTTGTGCCCTGATAAATTTGAAGAGACTATTGAAAAGGGACTACACATTGAAAGAGCTCTCATAGCAAGGGGAGTGATTAAGCTAAACAACCCAAAAGACAACTTTTCTAGTTTGAATGAGAAACCCAAGATTTGGGCCAAGAAGAAAAATGTTACAAACGATGAAGTAGATGATGCTAGAGCTATATGGAATGTACAAAATCCCAATGTACTACAAAACAAACCTCAAGTTGAAAAAACAAGTTATGCTCCCAACAACGTACAAAACAATCAACTCAACTATCCTTAAAATAATCAATCAAATAACCAATAGAAAAATTAGGGAGGACAACAAAGACAATATGACCAACCAAGGAGGAAGATTATTGCATTAGGAGAACCACTTGAGACAATCATACACAAGTTAGTTCAACAAATCCTCATCAAAGTCAATGATCTCCCAACCTACGAAGAGTTGAGTTTCAAAACACCATGGTACAATGAAAATGAATTATGTGAGTTCCACAAGATCAAGGGACATACGACAAATAACTGCATGAGACTTAAACATATAATACAAGACTTAATCGACAAACGAGAAGTGGATATCGAACACCGTCCTAGAAACAAAGACCTCCAAATCTACACAAATCCAATTCCTGACCATGTTAAGAAAAATAACAAAGGAAAAGAACAAGACTATCACAACACCAACTAAACCTATGGTGACACCATCCTAGGTACTCTCTCACAAGAAAACGACACTACAGTCAATGTGTTAACTATACGAGGCAGAGACCCCGAATGTAACGTAACTACTTGTCAAGGAAAAGTCACAATACAACCTAAACCCATTGCTAAGTCATCCAATGATTATAGTATTGTGGAACAACTGAAGAAGACTCCTTTGATCTCCATCCTAGAGCTACTGAAATTATCACCCGTGCATAGGGAAATACTAAAGAAAGCTTTGGAAGCAACAGTCCCAATGACCTCAATCCTAATCAATTTCAAGTCATGGTTGGAAAAATCATGGCCAATCATTATTTAGTATTTTTTGAGAAAGACCTTCCACAAAATTCATTCCACAACCAAGACCTCTATATAGAGGTTGGTGTCCACAAATATATGATTAAAAGAGTATTGATAGATAACAGTGCAGGTTTAAACATTTGTACCTTAAAATTTGTTAAACAACTGGGGTATTTTGATGATATAATTGACAAAGGAAAAATCATCACTATAAGGGCTTATAACAACCTAGAAATAAATTCAGAAGAGACAATTAGGCTACCTCTACAGATAGGATCGACAAAAACAAAAACCACATGTCAAGTACTGAACCTGGAGTTACCATATAATCTTCTTCTAGGATGCACATGGATTCATGCATTACAAGTAGTTCTTTTGAAATTTCACCAATCTATAAAATTTCCTCATGAAGGAAAGGAGGTTACATTATATGTCGATCCTGAACCCTTCCACTACTATGCAAAATTGGAGGAGAAATACAACAAAATATAGTGTATACCTAGTAATGATATATCATTTCACTGTTGACCCATCAACACTACCATCAACCTCAGCTAAAAGTATATCAAGTAAGAAACCAAAATCTGAGTCCAAGATTCAAGTACTTGACAATGGTAATGGGAACTATCATTTCAATCAAGCCTTTTGCATTGGAATTCTTCCCCCAACACCAAAGGTCTATGGAGGGCCTAAGAAGATCAAACATGTTCAAGAAGTAACAATGGTAGCAAAACCCATGATCTTTACTAAGTGGGGAGATATCTATGATGAGGAAATATTCAAAGAGGACCTCTCATCAATGATATATAGGGAAGAACAAAAAGAACCAGAACAGATACAACCCCTTCTCATTGGTTCTAGTAGTAAAGGGTACCAAATGGCTAATCAAATGGGATATAATGAAAAAGATGGCCTTGGGTGACATAAACAAGGAAAATGTGAACCTATTATAGTGGAACAAAGAAAGAAGGACATGGGACTAGGCTATGGTTCGCTAGATGTGGTTACTCCAAAAACTCGACATACCTCTTTTAAGAAAGGAGCTCCTTCTACTAACATTAAGACATCAAATATTTACCATCTTATCGACAACGATTTACCCATTTAGGACTTATTTGAAAGCTTTAGCATAAGTATATTCCCTATCCGACCTAGCAAACCTACATTCAAAGATTGTACTTATGGAACATACTCTAATGAGTATGAATGAGATTCTCCTTTCTTTGTCACCTCTAGTGAGATGACCTAGATACCCAATGGGAGAATGATGCCAGAGCCATATTGACCATTTTGAAAACATTTGTAAGCTTTACAGATAATGATGACAACCTACCCATTTGTTACCCATAGTTAATAGATTGGGACCAACAACACCATATGCCTGTTTTGAATCAATTCCAGAATGGTGAAGCAATTGCAAAGTTTATGGGAATTTGAACCAGCATACCATAAGGAGATCACAATGTAGGGTTTGTCATGGAACTCAAGTAGGAAGCATATTTCAGAGGGGAGATAGTGCCCTCTAGTCATAAAATTAAAAAAGACAATGTAAAAATCAAAATGAGATCCCCTAGGGAAAACCACGATGTGGCTCTATCGGATCTTGAAAAGAGAAAAATAAGGGACAAATCTAAGGGTGAAAACCTCTCTGAGGCGCCCGAGGATGGAGGATTTAATCTCCCTATTTGTGAATATCAAGAGAATTTGACACTACTAGTTGAAGAAGTGGAATCTATAAATGTTGGCACAATAGAAGCACCTAAAATCACATATCATACAATGCCACTTGATCCTAAAGAGAAAGTGAACTTCTCAGCGTTCATCAATGAAAGGAAGATAAATTTTGCATGGACATATGTAGACATGCCATGGCTAGATCCAGCATTGGTCGTACACCACCTAGTCCTATTTCTTGGAGCTAAACCCATTGAGAAGAAACTATGAAAGATGCATCCCCATATAGCACTTTTGGTAAAAGTAGAACTAAAGAAACTACTAGATGTGGGTTTCATCAAACCAATTGATTACCCTGAATGGATCTCGAATCTAGTACCAGTATCAAATCCCACTGGGGGCATAAGAATTTGCACATATTTCTGAGATATAAACGATTACTTCCCTCTTTCAAGCATTGATATGATTGTAGATCTAACAACAGGGCATGAAATGTTGTCACTAATGGATGGCTTTTTAGGATATAATCAGATAAAGATATCCCCTAAAGATCAACATAAAACAACATTCAGTTGTGGATGGGGGATATTCTACTGGAATGTCATGTCTTTCGGTCTAAAGAATGCAAGAGTGACCTATCAATGATCAATGACAATTATGGAAGATTATGTGGATGACATACTAGCGAAGTCCATCAAAAGAGAAGATCACTTGACCAATCTAGTAAAAGTGTTTTACAGACTTGAACAATACAACTTGAGGCTCAACCCAAAAAAGTGTGTATTCAGAGTAACATCTAGAAAACTACTAGGATACATAGTATCAAGAAGAGGCATCGAAGTAGATCCTACGAAAGTAAAATCTATACAAGAGGTGCCTCCTCCAAAGACATTAAAACAACTAAGAAGTCTATAAGGGAAACTACAGTCCATCAAGTGATTCATTGTGCAATTGGTAGAAAATTTTTGCCCCTTTACCCATCTCCTACACAAAGACATCACATTCAAATGGGATGGTAGATGTGATCAAAAATTTCAGCAAGTCAAGGAGTATCTACTCACTCCTCCAGTACTAATGCCACCTATTCCAAATAAGCAATGATATTCTATGTGTCTACAACACAAGCAACATTAGGAGCTCTCCTAGCACAAATAGATGATAATAACAAGGAAACAATGGTCTACTACATTAGCTGAACATTGGTGGGATACGAATTGAACTATTCACCCATAGAAAGAGTGTGTCTCTATGTTGTCTTTGTGGCATAGAAGTGGAGACACTATATCTTGAACAAACAAGTAAAGTTGATCTCAAAAGTAGATCCACTAAAATACCTATTAGCAAAAGCAACTCTAACAAGAAGGATTTCTAAATGGGTGATTATTCTAAGCAATTTTGACATAGAGTATGTAGACAGGATAGCATTCAAAGGACAAATCATAGCAAATCAACTAGCTGAAGCACCAATGGAAGATCACCAGCCTCTCATAACAAACTTCCTAGATGAAAGCATACTGCTGATAGAATAGACAAGTTGTTGGACCTTGTACTTTGATGGGTCCCACACTGAACATGGCTCAAGAGTGAGTACATTATTTCTCACACCACAGGGAGATAGTATACATAAGGCCTATAGAATTTCTTTCCCATACACAAATAACATCTCAAATTATGAAGCATTAATCACAAGACTCAAAATTGCAATAGAATGAAGGATTAAAGAACTGCAAGTTTGCAGAGATTCTCAACTGGTAATCAGGAAAGTAAATGATGAGTATCAAACAAAAGATGACAAACTGATGCCATATATAAGGATGGTGGAAAGTTTCAAGCAATATTTTGTCACCATCACCTTTCAACAAGTTCCTTGGATCAACAATAGAGCAGCTGACACAATGGAAACGATAGGTTCGCTTCTTGATATTCCACAAAAAATTTCTAAGTACGAATTCCTTATGGAGCAACTACTCGTACCAACATTTGATATCCCAGAATCAGAACTAGTGTGTGTTGTTGTTGGTCCCAGCTCATCATGGTACCATGATACATTTGAATATATCCAACATGGTATCATATCCCCTCATCTGACAAACACCCAAAAGAAACCTTTGCCTGTAGGACCTCGTGATTCACAGTTATAGGAGACACCTTATATCATCAAAGTTTAGAGGGTACTTTACTTTGATGTCTTGATGCAGAAGAAGTGCAAACCACCCTACAAGAGGTACACGAAGGCATTTGTGGGTCCCACTCTAGTGGACCTAACCTAGGACAAAAGTTACTAAGAACAGGATACCATTGGCCCTCTATGGAGCGAGAAGCTATTGCCTACACCAGAAAATGTCACCAATGTTAGCAGCACAATGACCTCATTCACACACCAACATAGGAGTGATGCAGAGCTAGAGGAAGAAACCTCAACCAATCAATCTCATTCAACAAAACTTAACCAATTCTTCATGTCCATCTAATTAGGACTCTTTGCCATTTATAAAACATTGATTTCAAACACTCAAACTGTTAACAAGGCCCACAACCACTTCTTGATTCTTCAAAAATCTCTAAACAACATTAAAATAACAGTTTCGAACATTGTTACAAACTTGACAAATCAAATGAATGTACTTCTCTTAATAGACTGTCCTTACTATGCCTCAATGACACCCAACAACCACAATTACAAAATTCAGCCTTCAAAGGCACAAATAATCCATTCAATGCTTGATACATATTCATATGAGTCAAAGTAACAAAACAAAACTCTCCCCAAGGTCTGCCCTTACTCACAAAACCCCATTTCCTTCATGACTGTCCTTATTAGCAATTTAGGCCTATTTAGACCACCCAAATAACAAACTCAACATTCCCAATCCTAAATATCTTTTAAAATACTTCAAACAAGTGTATCTAATTCTGCATAACATGGTTTGACCCTTCATACAACCCAAGAACACAAATCATTCATTTTGAAGACAAATCCTTCACATATTGACTTCAAAACTAGTAAACTTCCTCTTAGGTCTTCTAAAGTTTTATTTCCATTTTAGGCTTCATCTACAAACTGTGATATACTTTTTGGATACCCATTTAATATTTTTAAAACATATCAAAAGATCAGCATAGGTTTCTTTGAGAAAAAGTGCTTAAATCAAGACTTTACCGTTTCAAACTAGGCATAAAATTCTGTATTTTTCTAGACTGTAGCAGCCATAAAGCTTAATTTCTCACACACAAATATTATCTTTTCAACCCAAAGCCTCTAGAATATGAAATATCACGTGTATAAGAGTACCATTACTGAAAATCAGAGGATTCCACTGGATATTAAAAGAGAAACACAATTATCTTTACTTGTTGGTTACCCTAATGAGGGTTTGGACTGTATTTACAAAAATTAGCATAACTTCTTTAAAAATGAACCAAGCTGTATGAAAATTGAACTAAATGGAAGGTGATTGGATGATCTAAAATTTACAATCATTTAGGCTCACATTTTTTTCTGTACAGATCCGTACAAGGGTCTAAAACACAAATTTTGTAGAAAATGCACAAAAACAGTGATATTCTTGATTCAAACTTTAAATTTCCATCACCCACAAGTTGAAAATGATAACAAAGCCTTTTTAAAGGAAATACAACTTGTATTTTAATCTTCTAACTACTTCCTAACTTCCTACCAACGTCCAAGACACAAATAACCTTTCACATTATCTTAATTTGCACTTGGCAATTTTAACAATTTTACAAACTTCTAAGACAACTTTTACCTTTTTTCCAATATTGACACAAAACCTTAAATATTAACCTCCTAATCATATGAAAATAACCTCAAAGACCTTATTACAAGGTTGAGACATTAAAATAGGATCAAATTTCAAAAATTTCCTCAAGGAGGCGCAATTGTGTCAAGGTGCTCCTGCACCAAGGATCTAAGACCTATCATGAAACCATGGCCTTTTTTGTAGTGGGGATTAGACTTGGTAGGTAAGATCTCTCACGCTTCCTCAAATGGACATAAGTTCATTATTATCGTAACTGAATACTTCACGAAGTGGATAGAAGCAATTCCATTAACCTACATCGCCAGTAAATAGATATCCAAGTTCATATTGAATTATTTGATATGTCGATATGGAATTCCTCAAACCATCATAACAAACAATGGGAACCCATTCAAAAACCAAGATTTCAAAGAGCTTTCTTCCAAGTTCTCTATTCAGCACAGATTCTCCACGCCTTACTACCCCCAAGGAAATGGTCAGGATGAAGCGTCTAACAAAACCATCCTAAAGATACTAAAAAAAGATTGTTAATGACGCTGACCATGATTGGCATATGCAACCGAACCCAGTCTTATGGGCTTACCAAACTAGTATTTGTACACCTATAGGTGCCACACCATTTTCCTTGGTTTACGGATCTGAAGTTTTCTTACCTATAGAAGTCGAAATCCCCTCACTGTGAATATCACTAAAAGGAATGGTCAACATTGAAGAGTATTGGGTGTCCAAATTAAATGAGTTGGAACTCCTAGATGAAAGGTGTTTGAGCGTGTTAAACCATCTTTAGGTTTATCAGAATCAACTCAAACATTTAGCTACAATAAAAATATCAAAAACAAAAACTTTTAGATTGGTGACTTGGTACTTAAAGAGAATTAGAAAGTACAGTTGAATCAAGATGGAAAAGGTAAGTTTGAACCCAATTGGTTAGGTTTTTTCATCATCACAACAAGCTATGGCTTTGTAGCTTACCAATTGGCTACTCCTGAAGGAGAACCTTTAGCTGAACCATTGAACAACAACTACCTTAAGAAGTTTTGTATTTGAACACATCAAAATACCCCAGGAAAAAGGGTAAAAATACAAAAAAATTAAAAAAATTAAAAAGAAAAAAAACCAAAAAGTAAAAGAAATAAAACATTCTTTAAGTGATAACCACTTTATGGCACTTCTAGAATAAGTACCATAGTGAAAACATGTCAAACAAGTGCTAGGTTTTAATAAGACTTGCATCATTATCTATCAACACTATCTGAAGCATCCACCCATTCGTCACATAATAAAACATGTGTCCAACCATGGCTTGATGACTGATTAAGTATTGAACCTTGTTGCACCAACAACATCCATCACCCCTAGAGAAAGTAGTCTTGTTTCGAATTGGGGGAAGCTTCCCGAAATTGGTTGTGGATTAGATCCTTGTGCGTCCCATCATGGTAAGAAAAATTCAAAACAAAAAACATCCAAAAAAAAAAAAAATCAAAACAAAGTCGCAAAACATCAAAATCCCCAAAACATGTTATGCTTTGAGTCACAACAGTCGAACCACGTGGTCTCTACATGTATAATGTAAGAAAGGCTTATCAGCTCCCAATGCCATAGGTCAGTCCCCTTAGGTGTCTATCATGCTTTATTTCAACTTAGTCAAAACATTCAAAATCCAAACAAAAATCAAAAAGTAGAAAAGATCAAAAACATGTTCTTATCAAACCAAGTCAAACTACAAGCCTCTACGTGTACAACATAGGCAAGGCTTATCTTTGATGAGCCCCCGAGGCCCTAGGTTAGTCCCTTGAAAATTAAAAAAAAGTATCATAAAAAACTCAAAAATTCAAAAATTTCCTACCTCCATCATCACCAAACATAATAAAATTTTCACCCATAATAAACAAATCGTCACACTCACCCTTTGAAAAACACAAACAAGCAAAACAAGCATCAAAATCAAATTTTCCAAAGAAAAGATTGAAACGATTAGACAAACTATCAAGTGAAAACAATGCCAAAAGTGTTAAATACCTATCTATTGAAAAATCACCGACAACATCCTAAGATATGCCTTAATGGGTTTGTTCCTACAATAGAAATCATCAACACTGGATAACAGCCTAAAACCTCAAAACAGATATGGCAAGTGATACTGCAACATTGTTTATCTTTTTATAGTCTTATCTTTTTGATTTATTGCAATACCAAGTTCCCAAGATCTCTTAAGGATATCCATAAGGATTTAGAAAAGAAGGAATGGTCGTATTAATAGTCATTTTTTGTTAGTTTTGTTTGTACGATGTTTTTGTAATACTACCACAACATACTTGCTTTGTTTGGTGTATGGAAGTTGTTTAGAGAAAATTCGTTTAGCAGTTGCATGCTAGGTATTCCATACCTCTCTGTGTAATTGGTCTGAAAATTTTTAAACACAACTCCACCATATATCCTAACAAAGTTTTCATATGTCTAGTATGAGCAAGAATATTCTTTGTATGTTGAGTCAAAGTCCACACAATAGATACAAAGCCACCTTGGTCATTAATACCTTGGTACATAGTATCTATTTGCTACATCAAAAAGGATTTTTAAGGATACAAAGCCTCTATGAAAAGCAAAAGCAACTCATCAATAACTAACAACATCAAATTTGTATCCACCATCTAAACATTTCTTCTAACTAACATCCATCCTACATCACAATATCATTAGTACCACATGCATCCTACATCCACAATTTTGTCAATACATATCATGATGATAATAAAGCAATAAAAACATGTATCATGTATATTCAACATCCATCATATACATAATAAGAACATCATATATCATATAGATATATTGATCATCCATCCATCCACATCATATGCATACATCAGAAAAGTACAAAAAACATGTAAAATCATACATCATCATCCATAATCATCACATAACACATAAATGAAGCCGAACTGAAGCATGTATATCTCATATATCATCATCAAAATGAAAATGTCAGGTAAATCATCATAATGAAACATGTTTGATATCATAGTACAAAAATACATATATACGAGGCCTCTGCTAGGCATATGAATATATATACAAAATCATTTCTACAACAATGTATCTAAAATAATAAACATCATAAAAATAAAGTACAAGCACTACTACTATCCGGCCAAATGAGGGGACCTCTGAGGATCCTAGCTTAGGTGAGGAGAAGGATGTAGCTAATCAGGTTGTCTAACTAAATGCCCACTTGACTCTGCCCCTATAGTTGTGCTAGGCTCTCCAAAACACAATTGTCATTGAACTCTCAGTACAAAGGCCTCATAGAGTGTTGAATAATATCTCACCTTTTGTACTAGCTACTCATGCTCAGATTGATGTTGGGCCATAGGAATCGATGCAGCCAAGGAAATATCTACAGTCTATCTTAGCTATCACTCTATCATTAACTCTTGTCTAGCTACATACCTCTCCTTTCTAGCCATATCCCGCTCTATAGTCAGAATAACAACCTGAGCATCTGCAGCCTACTGCCACATGATCTTCACATCTCTAGCAATTGTCATTTGAGCTAACTGAACTTTCATTGCCACATCACCAAGTGGTGGGGGAGAACTCGGAACCTGTGCCCAATCCTACTGCATAGGATCATCATGACCATCTTGTTGCCCATCCTGTTGGGCTCTATCTAGCTGCTCAACAGTGATACGAAGTTGTTGTCTCTCCCCTCTATAGTCGGTAATCTCTACTCTCCCCACAGCCACACCATCTGCAAGATTTGTAAAGCAGAGAGGAATCTGCCTAGCCCATCACTAATCATAGTTTGGGTCATCCCAAGATCTACAAGACCAACTAGCCACCCCCATCCAAATGGAACAAGTGCCCTAAACTCCTTTTTTGTTGCATCTCAATATGCATGTAACCCCCATACCCGAACCTCTTGAGTAGTCCTGCCAAAATGTGCCTGATAATCATCTGCAAACTGGCCATGTCTCTCACCAAACTGGCGACAAACCCTATCAGGTAGGTATCTCTTAAGCAAAGAACAAACACGACTAATAAGCCAACGAATCTATCTAAAATAGGGGAGTTGTTCCTGGTCATCATGCCATGCCTCGTATCCCAACCACGGTCTCCAAACAAAACCAGGCATGTCATCTATAATGCAACGCTAGTAAGGAAGTTTCTTGGGCCAAGTGTAATGAAGAAAATATTTGTATCTATAAGAATAAGGATCCTCGGGATCCCAATCTAGAATACCATTGAGCCTAGTAACTGGGATATGCTCCCAAGCCCATACATGTAGTAATGACATACCAATTGAAATGGAACTGCCTCCTCGATAGGCGACCTCATGCATATCTCGATATAAGTGAGCAAGGATACATGGACCCCATGCATATCTAATGCCATGCTCAAACATCTGCTCAATGCATACGCCCCAACCGATGGGAAACTTTCTTCCTCGTCGATCAAGAATGAAAAGCCCCAAGACCAAACCACATAGAACCAATGAAACTAGATCCGCACTACCAACAAAAGGAGATAAGTCTATCTCTAACTGATGAACCTGAAGATGCCTAACACTAAGTACTCAGTGCATAGCACGTGTACCTTGTCCTACGAAATAGGTCACAATCTCTCCATGAATAGGTACACGTAGAATCCTCCATACATCCTCTAAGGTAATGGAAGCCTCACTAATAGGTAAGTGACAAGATGATGTCTCAAAATTCCATCGCTCAATGAGGGCGATCATCATCACTTGGTGGCATCTGATAGTCGACATGTAGTAAATGTGTTGCAACCCCACAACATCTATCACATCTCACTCCAATTCATGAAAGCCAGTGATCAAATTGAACAATGCACATGACCATCGCTCCCTCGACATAAGTGGTTTGAGCACTGCCTGCAACCATTCAACCCACGATGTTAAGGATTCCCTACGAGAATGCAAAATGAACCTAAAATTGTAAACACACTAACTCAAAATTCTATGCAAAGTAAAAGTGGTGACCTTTTTGGAAAAAGCGTTAAAACCAGTCAAAAGTGACAACTGCGGCTCAGAAAATCAAAAGCAAAAAAGTTAAAAGTGCATATATTTCTCAAAGACAATTTTTTTCACATAGGCAGACAAAACGAAACAAAAAATTCAAAAGTGAAACTTTTAAGTGAATGCGAAAAATAGAAGCGAACAACTATGTCAATAGTGAACAAGTATGGAAAGTGCGAGCAGAAAATGCAAGTACAGTTTACTTATAAAGAGAAAAAGCGCTAAATATGATGCAAAAGCATGAAAAACAAGAAATTATCGCATACGCCTAATTTTTCTTCATGCATTGATTACTCAAAAATAAGAAGGGAAAGGGTACATACCGGGGCACTAACGCTTGCAAGCTACCCGAACTCAAGAACCACCTCCACGCGATGAATCCTCACCATAGCACCTCGACAATCGACAAATCAAGAAATCCAGAGGCAAGAAATTACTATATGCTCAAAGTGCAAACACTTAATTTTTCTTCGTGCATTAATTACTCAAAAATCAAAAATCAAAAATAAGAAGGGAAAGGGTACATACCGAGGCACCAACGCTTGCAGGCGGCCCAAACTCATGAATCACCTCCTCATGATGTGTAGCTCCTCGAATCCTCGCCATAACACCTCGACAATCAACAAATCAAGAAATCCAAAGGCAAGAAATTACTATATGCTCAAAGTGAAAATGAGGAGAATTAAACCCTAATTACCTACTTTAACCCTCAAAACTCTATTTTTTTACCTAGGAAACCTTCCTAGGTTGAAATGAGGAGCTCCCATGAACATATGAACTATCAACGAGAGTCCTATAAGCTTAATTTTTCATCCTTTACGCATCTAAACTGAAATCAAACATTGTTGTGAGCTTGACCTAACAAATGAATTTTTTTGGCCAACCTCTCGAGGGGGAAGCCTAGCATCCTACCATCATTCCGTTGATCGTTGGGGCACAGTGGGGCATATAAGATTTTTTAAATATTGATCTTAACATAGAATTCTTTGAAACAAAGCAACCAGTAGTTTATCTCAAAGAGAGGCAAAATATAGACATGTAAAAATGACCTAACACTTATCGCACATCCTAAATGACATTTTCTCATCATTGACATCATTATCACCTAGTATCATTGCATTTCACATCATTTGAATAAAAACCCCTAATTTCCTCTATTAATTGAATAATATTACATTATTTAATTAATTCACTTTTTCATCATTTTTGACTAATTAAATAAATTTCATTTATTAAAGTCCTGGTCTAACTTTATTCCTCCTGACTAATTAAATAACGCTAATTATTTAATTATGTCACTAATTCACTTTATTCCCCTAAGTCAATTAAATTATTAAAACTTAATAGTTTAATTAAACTAATTTCCCCTAAACTTGATTAATTAAAGAAATTATTCAAACATCATTCAAAAAGGTCAAAATAAACAAATACAACTTTTTTTGTAAAAATCAAACATGACTTGCACGTTCAACTCAAAAACATTAATTAATTATCCTCACCCACTCTCATGATTGAGAAAATTACAATCACTGATTGCTCACTCTAATTGGTTGACAAATCCATCTATTCCTGAGTGATTCATCTATTCTTCAATCCCATTGAAGGCTCAACATGATTTCTTCAATTTCATAGATTGCTCCATCTATTTCCTCAATTCCACTGAACACTCAAATTGATTTCTTCAATCACACCAATTATGTAATCAAAATCCACTGATTCTTCCCATCTAATTCTCTCAACAGTTTTGAATCGTTGATCAGGATATTCTACTACGCGATCTTGAGCATTCATTTTGAAAAATAAATTCTATATAACAACCATCTTCTTCCTCAAAAACAATCAGAGAATCAACATCTTTTGCACAACAAAGTAATGCTAAAATCACAATTGATCTTTTGACAAACTTTACATACATATTCAATCAATACACACACATTTGAGGTTTTTTCTACACACAAATGGAGGCTTCATTTTCGCATTGATATAACAACGATCCAACATCATGCACTTCGATAGGAGATGGTAACACTACATTTTTATGAATTCATTTTATGTTCTTTCTTTTGATTGCACCATTTGAGTTAGTTCTTCGTAGCTTTATTTCATGAGTAATGGGTATGAATCATCATCTTTTTTGTTTGAATTAGATTAGTTCAATTCATTCACTTTGATCTTATTGCATTCCTTGATTTCCCCCCTTACACAGAAGGAAAACATTTCAAGGAAGGAAAACATTCAAGGATGGAGAACATTCTAGGAAGAAGAAAGTGGTTAGGTGAGCTATGGGGATTGGAGAAGGGGGGCACACAGAGTGTGTCCAAATTGGGTATAGAGTGCACCCGAGATTGTCTTGGCTAGGGTTGATATCATGTTGAGTAGTTATTATGAGGCATGTTGTATACATGAGGAGTAATTACTTTGGAGCATGGTGTGCAGTTGTGTTGAGCATTGTTTTGATGAACCAACACTTGTGTGGGGCGCATAGTGCGTTGTGTTCTGAAAGGAACTGTTTCCTCCTAGATTGTTCCATAGCAAGAGCTAATACCAGTGGCATCTTCCTAGGGTGAGAGCGGCTTTTCTAAGTGTTGTTATTCAAATTGAAAACTATTGATGTTACTATATCTATATTGGGAATTTTGTCTAATATAATTTTGTGTTAATATGATTAATCTATGTGAAGGTGTTATTCCATTTATTATGTTGATTATTTATTTGTCACATGTTTGTAGCTTACATTAATTATTCATATTTATTTTAATAATATTGCATATTAAATTATATTAACTATGGTATTTATTATATTAAATCTGCTACTAATGCTTAATAACCATAAGAGGAAAAGTGAAATCTCAATAAAGATATTATTATTTATGTATACATAAATATATATAAATAGATTATTATTAAAAAGAAAAGAAAATAAAATAAGTTTAAAATTCAAATTAAAATTGCATGAAAAATCATGTGATCTGGGCATGAAAAAGAAAGTTTGGTTCTAAAATTAAAAGTGACACTTCAGCTCGAGTTGAATAATTGCATGAAAATATTAAAAACTATTAAAAGAGAGCACAACGAAGGAGATAAAGGACTATCAATAACCAAAAAATGGGCAGCATTAACAACAACAGTAGAAGTATCAACAACTGAGTAGGAATTAACACTACAGGTACACTTCATAGCCATTTTCTTTTGAATAATTATGTGTGTATTGGTACGATTATAGAATTGTCTATGTATTAGATCTAAAATCAAAACAATTAGTTACTTTTGACCATCCCAATTCAAAGCACATTGATAAAGAGTAGTATGTGGGGATGGAAACCAAATGTCTAGTGGAGTGGATCTAAATGCTTGTTTTTTTCTTAGCGTAAATTACTGATTATTCTTTATTGTGCATTGCAATTGTGTATTAATGTGGTTTTTAAACTCAACTTCAAGACTGGCACCACATTTCCACAAAGAACAATGATAGATCAGCACTAAAAATGTTAAAGGAAAATAAACAAAAAGTCAATCAAAATCCTTAACACTTCCATAACATCCATTATGTAGCATGTTTTTTCAATAGAGTTATAATGAGATTGGTCTTGAACTAGAAAATAAATTATTCACTGCTTTGAAACCATGAGCTATTATAACTCTATTTCAGTTACAGGTGGAATTGTCATAATAAAATAATAAAATATTAGCAATTTTGACAAATGATCTTCTTGTTAGGAATTTAAGGTTTACACTTTTAAATCTTATTTTTGTTTTTTTATTATGTAAACTTTAAGGGGGGGTTTGTTAGGAAAATAAAGTTTACGTTTAATAAATTAGTTAATTGTTAGTTGTTAGTTTTAGGGAGTTATTCTCGTACGGGAACTTGGGTGGTTAGTCAGGGGAATGTAATTCATGAGAATGCAATGCTCAATAAGCATTTACAGTGAACATTGTAAACAACCCAAATGAACATAATGAAATTGTTCATATTTTTGTTATTTGCAATGTAAGTTCTTAATATTATTTTTTTGTTTTTATTGCTTTGTTGTTTTGCATTGCTTTTATCCCCCCCTTAAGTTTTACATTACAAAAAGAAAACCAAAATATTGTATCAGCATCAACCTAAACTTCTTGGTCTAAGCAAATGGTCTGATTAGACAACCCTGCATCAACATCAACCCAAACTCTTTTATCTAGGAAAATTTCTTGAGCATCAACCCAAACTCCTCATGTTTGGGTAAATGTTCTAATTATCCAACTCTACATCAGCATCAATCCAAACTCCTCATGTCTAGATAAATGTTTGAATTTTCCAATGTCTACTTGTGAATCGAGACACACTCCACTATTCACAAGAAAATCACCAACCAATTGTGAATCAAGACTCACTCATTATCCACAGCAACACTCCTCCATTTGTGGATCGAGACTTACTCAATTATCCTCAAATACACATCTGCAAAACTATGGGTCAAGACAAACTCAATTATCCATAAATGGTTTGTGGATTCAATTATCCACAGACCAACAACACAAATCACCAAGTTTTTGGATTCAATTATCCACATACCAACAAATCACTGCATGCCCCATCTTGCTCCTAAAAGGACTAGAGATGAAACAAATGCTTCTCATGCAAAGAATCATCTTTGAGTGAGAAGCTAGCTTGAGATGATAGATATCCTCCTACCTCCATTTCCTCCAGCCTCCAATATCAACCCTATTTAATTCTTAGAGAAAGTATAAATCTTCATTGTCTTGATCACATAATGCAATATTACATCTTTCTCCCTCTATTTCAGTAGCGATTAAAGCATTATCTATTTTTAACTTTCCATCAATAAGATCTCTAGCACGTTGAATGCAATTCATTAGAATGTGTCATCTTTGGTTACAATAGAAGCATTTGACATTATTATGTCCTATTGAAGCATCAGTTTTCCCTTTGACAAAGAAAGCAGATTCAACAAAATTTGAGTGAGTTTTAGAGACTCTTTTCTCTTCATCAATCAAATAAGATCACATTTTCTAAGCTCAGGCTTGGATTCTATTTGTTTAAAGTAAACACAATATTGTCAAAACTTGAGGGCATACTATTTAGTAAAATAGCTTTGGAATCACCATCATCAACTATACATTTTATTCCAGCAAGTTGATTAAGAAGAGAGCAAAATGCACTAATATGTTGAATAGCACTATCACCCTCATTCATTTTCAAACCAATTTTTTTTTTCTTCATTCCCATTTTAGCACTTGAAGCCTATGAACCAAATAAAGAATTAATACTTTCCCATATTTTCTTTTAGGTTTTTATCAAATCAATATGATGTAAATATGCATTAGATAATCCAAGACCAATCACTTTTGTAGCTTTACGATCTTTTGTTTTCCATTTTAATAGTTCATCTACATCTTGTAGTTTTTAATAGTTCCATTAACAATCTCCCAAATATCTTTTTCTATTAAAACTAGTTGCACTTTGACTTGCCATGTATAAAAATCACGACCCTCAAACTTTGAAAGAAAATATGATTTCTCCATTTTAAATAAAATCAGTCTATCACTTATCACTCCATTTTTATAGAAAACAGAGAGATCATAAATAGTTAGAATGAAATACAATGTTTTAGTTTTAAAAAAAAAAACTCATACAATATCACCTCCTTATAGGTTATTGGTTCACACATTGAAAAATGCTTACCAAAGACCAAAAAATAGATTTTGATTTGTGTGTTATTCACTCATATGTCCTTTGTGCAGCAATGTTTATTCATCCCTCCAAATAGCTTTATGCATCACAATACCCAATCTAGAGAAGCTATTGTAAAGGCAAGAGAAGCAATGGTTCAAATGAATTTTGTGCTAAAAAACCCCTTCAAACACCTTCTACACAACAAGTCTCCATACGTTCTTTCAACACGGGCACACATGAATCATTAATGCTCTGATACCAATGTAGAACAGCAGAGAAATAAAAAAAAATAACAATATTAAGAACTTACATTACAAATAACAAAAATATGACCAATTTCATTATCTTCATTTGGATCATTTACAATGTTCATTGCAAATGTTTATTAAGCATTGCATTCCTGTGAATAACCACCCAAATTCCCTTACGAGAATAACTCCTTAAAACTAACAACTAACTCCCTAAAACTCTAAATATCCCTAAGCCTAAACCCATGCCAAAAAAGATAAGGGTGGAGCAGGGACAGCTTAATCGAAGCGGTTGTTAGGCTCTGCAAGCTCAAAATTGCTCCCTGCAAGACGAAAATAAAACCAATTGTAAGGGAAAAAGGTAAGAAAGAGGATAAATGCCAAGTGGAGTTTCTGACCATGGATAGTGAAGAGAAGGACAATGTGGGTAGAGATTCCAAGGGGGACACCGTTGTGGCTGCTACTGCAGATACGGGGATGGATAATACTAGCATCAAGAGATCCCATAGATTGGTGAAAAACAAAAAGGAGGTGCATGTGAATGATATTTCGAGCGACGAGGAGCAAACTAATAGTAAAGGCAAGGGTAAGGAAGAAGATACAAAGGAGGGGGAGGAATTTGTGGAGGGACCTAGTCACTTTTCTGACTTCAAAAAGATGCTCTAGGATGATTCGACGACCCACTCCTCGAACCTTAGGGCTATAGAGAAAGATAATGCTAAGACTATGGAAAAGGAGGATGACTATAGCAAGCTGCTAGAGTGCATGGATAAAATCAAAAGGAAATTTTCCAGGTTGACTCGATTCACCATTAAAATTATCCACCATTTTGTTGGTACCCTTTCTACTATGCTCAAAGAAGTGGACAAGAAGACTGTGGAGGAGGGGCCCAACTGGGTTGGGGAGGATGTTTTAAACCTCCTCATACAAAAATGGGATGGTATAGCAAATTAGTATGTTGTATCTTTGTTCTATTTTTTTGTTGGGTCTTCGTGTGTCGGCTATCAGACTATTGTCACTGTGTCTTGTTGTTTTGGTGGTTTTTGTTTTAATGTTATGGACTTGATCTTTTTTGGCCCTTTGGGTTCATGGTGTAAAGGGTATTGCACACTATAAATGTAGCTTAATATATCAAAAACAACTAACTAATTTATTAAATGTAGACTTTATTTTCCTAACACCCCTTAATTATAAATTTTCGTATGTCATTTTAAATATTGAATTAGTGGAGAAACTGATTTCTTAAAGCGCTTATTTAACATGTTCAAGTCTATACATTGTGTATCACCCTGCTTATTATAAGCACATTGTATGTAGAATTAGGGACATAGCCAAGTAAACTATATTGATTTGATTTAGTAACATCATAGACCATAAAACAAAGTATATGATGAAATCTATCTACATATTTAATTTTTCACTTAAATGCATTTAGACTGAAGCATCCAAGAGGTTGACCATAACTGACATAGTAAAATATATAAAATAAGTCATGGATGTAATTAAGTCTGAATATTTGAGTGAAGAGATAAATGAGCCTTAGTCATCCATAGAATATAGCTACAGACTACTTGATGTTGGTAGATAATAGCAAATGATAATACAACCAATCTCACCTCGACCATTCCGTAACAAGCCAAAGATTATGGGATAGATTTTATATGTAGTTTTCAAGCACAATTGAAAAGTCGTTGGGATGATTTTGAATAATCTCTCAATAAAGTTTCTTATCAATTTAATATCTACTTTTTAAGTCTTAGAGAAGAAGCAAGATTGAGTTCTATATGTATTAGTATTAATTATCCAAATTATATTTGCATGCACATTGAATATTACATATAATTGAGAAATACAATTAGTTAGAGATCAGCATTGCATGTCAAAAAGTGAATTGCATGTTAATAATCAAGTTGAATGTCAATAATTAAATTGCATGTCAATAATAAATTTAACCATCATTATGCATGAAAGGATTGAAATAATAAAATACCTTCATATGATCATTTTGTATGAAAAGAAAAAAGTTATTTATTTTTATAATCGTTGGATATATGATGTTATTTTCTTTTATATGTGATTTGGCTATACCTTTCGTGATGGGTGTTGAATATGGACTAACAGAGGGGAGTAGATTTATTTTTCCATATCTATTAATGCGGAGCATCTCCCTTAATTTCTCCTACCCACGTTTTGACTATGAAATTAAATGAACTCGCTATTTATGGTCCTCTTCTATTGTTTTTGTTTTGTTGTGACAATTTTGGGCATGGTCCTATTTTTGGTTGTGAGTGGTTTGTAGTCTGGTCAGGTTCACATTGACTAGGGGTTATTTTTAGTTGTGTTTTTTTGGGTTTAAGTTTGGGGGGAGTCAAGGATGAGAGGTGGTTGATTTTGGCGAGAGTATGGAGGGGTTTTCTGAGATGTAATGGTTGTATTGAATCGGGAATGATAAAATGAAAAGACTATTTATCTAAATATGTTCTTGTTTTATTTGTTGGAATCTTTTTTGTTTTATATCTATAGATTTGTGCTTCTTCCATTTGTGTTGAGATGCATCATTTTTGTATTAGAGCATCTTTCATGGCCTAAAGGGGAACCTAGGATAGAAGAGGTCGAAGAAATGCCAGAGAGTGAGGCAATGTTGTGGATGAAGTACTCAGGAGGTTGCAGGCCCTTGAGGCCAGATTATCATACGAAGATTTTGAAGAAGAACCAGAAGACCAAGGAGGTCAAGGGGGAGCCATTGACCCCATGGAAAGACTTATTGAAGCTCTTACTAAATAGATAACTAAAGTTAAAGTTGAAGTCCCTAATTTTAAAGGTGAGTTAAATCTAGAAATGTTCTTAGATTGGATCCAAGAATTAGAAAAATTATTTGACATGGAAGGGATTGAAGACGTCGATCCACACAGAGTCAAAATTGTTGCATCCAAACTAAAGTCGCATGCTGCCTTATGATGGGAGAATCTCTAGAATTCTAGGAAAGATAGGAAAAAGAGAAAATCAAACTTTGGCCAAAGATGTTAAACCATTTAAGAACTAATTTCATGCCCTTAGATTATCAGCAAAAACTCTTTAAAGAGTTTCAAAATTTGAAGCAAAGAGAGTTGACCGTATAAACTTATATTGAAGAATTTTTTAGGTTGCAAATCAGGACTAATTTAGGAGAAGATGATGATCATGCAGCAACTAGATTCATTAATGGACTTTGATTCCAACTCCAAAATGAATTAGTCTTACTCAAAGTGAGTAAAATGTCATGTCCACGAAATAGAACACTAAAATATAAAAATGACTAAGCATTGGAATGCAAATAAATAAACAAAATAAATAACAAAATACATATTAAAAATATAAAAAGAAATATTAACAATTTAATGTTATTATAATTACAATTATCATAAGGTAATATTAGAATTACAGTTATCAAATATAAACATTATAAATATTAAAATATAAATACTAACAATTTAAATATTATTATGATTATAATATATAAATATTAAAATATATATAAGACTAATAATAATATATTTTATTTTGATATAAACACATAATATATTTGATTACATGAATATATTAAAGATAGTAATATAACTAAACAACGATGCAATTATAGACATAATCATAAGTTGAGGCAATAAAAAAAGTAATAAATAGTAATAAGTAAGGCAATGATTTATTTTAAACCTTAGTCAAATCAGTTTTAGAAGGCATCAATCTAAAGAGACACAACCATTTAAAGTTCCCACCATTGAAAGAGTGCAATCCCTCAACCAACCAAAAGGGATTTAAGGGGATCACTGACAGGGGAAAAGGGAAAAGAGGAGTCTAAAAATAATTGGTTGTAGAGAAGAGGAGAGATGAAAGATCAGTGGTAAAATTAGAGTCTACATATCACAATATCTGGTATGTGTTATTTATTACAAGGATAGTGAGGTATTAGTAATATATGATATATATATTATTTACAATGTGATGATAATATTTGATATATAATGTTATTCATAATGTTATTTGATTATTTATGATATTAGAATGTTATAATATGTGATGTTTAATATTATTTAAGATATTATCCTTAGGATGTAATGTTATGTGATAAACAATATTATTCATGATATTATCATTAGGATGTAATAATACTTGGTACGAATATTAGTTACAATATCGTCATTAGGATGTTAATAATATTTGATGTATAATATAGGGATGATCATTTAATTTTTTATTTTATTAATAATATTTATTGATGTTAGGGATGTTAATTTTAAGTGTTATACATATACTTGTTGATATCAATTATTCATTTATAGAAGGAATACTGCTAGTATGGATTCCTATTGAGTTTGTTGATATGCTTATTTAGAGATTACATTATTGTGTTTATGCCTTCACCATGGTGGGGGAAAAGGGACATTTCCAAGAGGATATAGCAAAGGGGTCCTCTCCTAGATACACCACCCAATGGAGGGTCAAGATGGGTCCACATGGGCCAAAGGGGTATTGTCGTTGTCGTAAGATGGGGTTTCTTAGTTTCTAGCCTAGAATAATGATAGCTAACACCTCTAGACCATTAACCACACCTAAACAAGAGAAAACAATGAAAGAATAAGGAAGATAAAACATGAAATCGCAATACTCCCCATGCTTGAATCTTGAATCACTTCCCTTGCTCTCCTATTTCTCCTTTTTGCAATCTTTTCCCTCAAATTTGTTGCTTCACATGTGCAAATGCCTGCAAAATAGTAAGTAAAAAGTTGGAGACAATTAGCTGTTAAGTTGAAAATGGAGGAGGAAGGTTACTTTTATAGACAACCTTTTGAATGGACAGCCGAGATTAATCCTCTAGAAGGATTCCAAGTTCAATGTTGGAGGATGCATGAGAGGGAGGTTACAAAATGGATGGTTGAGATTGAGTCTCAAAAAGATCAATGGTCTAGAATTGATGCACCAAGAATATGCTATTCTTGGAGGAATCATGACAAGTATGATGTCGATGGTTATGATGCCTGACGACTATGACAACAATGAAGGCTATGACAGGGTTAATGATAGGGCATCTTTGACCAGGTGGTGAATAAATAATTTATTTTAAATAATTTATTCAAAAATAGAGGAAAGGGACAAGTGGCAAATAAATAATTTATTCAAATTATTTATTTGGAGAAAATGAAAAAGGAGCATTTAATTAAATTCATTAATTTAATTAAATGGGGAGATGGAAATTAAAGAGGAATTAAATAATTTCAACAATTATTTAATCATGGAAGAATAAAAGGTCGAATAATAATAATTATTATTTGACTATAGAGAAATAATTAAATAAATGATGATTTATTTAATTATAGAAGAAAGGGATATATTAGTGACACAATTAAATAATTTTAATTGATCAAGATAGAATAGAAATGAGAAGGCGAATTAATTAAATAATTAAAAAAAATTTAATTAATAGAGGAATATGATCGAACATAATTGAATAATTAAAATTATTCAATTATCGAAGGATGACGACCAAGAAAAATGACACTCGCAGACTTAAGACATTTTTCAATGTCTACATTTTGCCCCTCTTTGACATAATGCAGTTCATCGCATTGTGTCAAAAAAAATTAGTCAAGAGATGCTCTAGGATGCCTCGATGACAACAAGGTACAGGTATACCCCCTCAGGAAAATTTGACAAATTTTCAAAAAAAATCAAAAATTTGGAAAATTGTCCTAATAAGACAAAAGGATGGCCAGGATTTCGATGGTGAAGGAAAAATTGATGATCAAGGTAAAAAATAGGCTCGAATTAGAGGTCAAGGGTGTCAAAGGGTGCGTCCAGAAGGAAAGGAAAGTCAGAAACCCTAAATTTTAACCTATAAATGGCAATTTGAATTTGAAAAAGGGTCATTTTCACATTCCATACTTAGAAATCTTGAGAGCTCTAAGTGATTAGACAATGAAAATTTCCTCAGTTCTAGAGGCTTCCTACCATGCATATCAAATCGGCACACACCGCCGTCCTGAGGGAACGCCCGCCCTGGTACGTACTATGAACCCATGCTTTAATTTTTTCATTTCGCATGCATTTAGGTTAGGAAGTAATTTAGCAGACGAATGTGTTTCACGGCGTGCAACACATCTTTTATCGTGTTCGACGTATTCCATAAGCAGTTCGCCGCAATCATCTCAGCGTGATGCAGATGCATAGGGATAGGGAAGGAAATGTTTGCAGAGTGATGCAAGTGCATTTTCGAGTCACATATGTGATTGAGAATGACACAAATGACTTAGTGTGACACATTTTTTGGGCTTGTGATGCATTTGCAGTTGCGGGTTGGTTATATTTTATGTGATGCATTAGATAGAAAGTGCGATGTAATTGCCTGGTTAACGATTTTCCCCAGACTAGGAAAGTTTGACTTGGTCAATTTAGGTTTGATAGATCAAATGAGGGTTTAGATTGACATTATGGGTTGCTTGATGTTTCCAGGTGTGTCTTCCCCCTATTTATACATGAGAGTCTAGACTAGATATGTGTTCCAACTACAGGACCAGTTAGGCGATGATGAGAAGGGTGTGCTACTGGAGCTAGGTTTATTTTATGTGACATATATGCCCACTATTAGGGAAAATAGGGGCATGCTGATAGTGCTAGCAGAGCGGTGGCACTCAAAGACGAGTAGCTTCCATTTTCCTATGAGGTAGGCTACAGTCACCCTAGAGGATGTATACAGGATCCTGAGATTACCCATTTGGGGTGAGCGTGTGTGATACGACCCGGATCGAGGACTTCAGGCATTGTATGAGTACTATGAGACCGAGGATGATGTTGAGCTTGAGATCCAGGGATATGAGATCTGGTGGGAGATCATGGTGGAGACATATGACTGGTTTGACTGTGTTTTATGCGCATTGACAACAGGGGCCATGGCTTCCCAGTTGGTTGGGGAGAGATGTTGGGGTTGATGATTCAACATAGGAGAGGGTATGCATGGGGTCCATGTCTTCTAGCTATGTTATATTTCTAGCTACATGATATTGTTTATAGAGAGGGGCAGAGCTTGAGTTGTGGTGTGACCTTACTTATAGTTTGGGCATGGAAGCACATAGTAGTGTTTCGGCCACCAGTGGTTCAGCAGGTGGTGGGCACAATACCATACTCTTATCTATATCAGGGGGCCTTGACTCAGACACATGTCAAAGATGTGGGCTACTAGAGGCACGACATAGATACATTGGTGAGTTTCATCTAGAGACCATACAGGACATGCCCATTGTGGATAGATGAGGATGATCACTTACCTTGGTGTAGACAGCTAAGATATCTGATCAGACGGACAGTACAGAGTCATCACATTGTTGAGATGTATCTACCAAAGAGGGTTCATTGGTAGTTTGGGGAGAGGCAGGGAGTTCCAATGGGTAGAGCAGAGTATGGGTGATCATCCCGTGAGGATCCCTAGGGCCCATAGATTGTAATCACCATGGCGGAGTAGGAGATAGATGCCTTACAGGCCTTGGATTGGGGGTGGCAAGGAGGAGATGCAGATCCAGAAACCACACCAGAGTATGATGACTGGTGGCAGATTCGTAGTCCTATCCCACTTATAGATGCACAGTAGCCAGTGCCAGTAGAGCACAGAGTTAGGGGTGTGAGAGGTCGACGAGGGCCAGAGGTGGAAGGGGCAGAGGAGATGGACGAAGAGGAGACAGAGGAGGATGAGGGGACAATGGGGGTGATGGAGGAGGGGGACGAGGAGGAGGGATAGAGGGAAACAGGAGGGTAGGAAACTACCACCTATCCGAGAGGAGGAAGAGATGGAGGAGGATCGACCAGAGGTCAGGGCAGTAGCAGATGCACTAGTACAAGTTGAAGAGTAGCATGCAGAGGTGCCTATAGTGGAGGTTGCACAGTCGGAGGCTATGGAGGTTGAGGGGGATGGTGACAGAGGATAGCTAGAGTAGGTAGGAGGAGAGGAGGATGCGGATATGGATGAGGAAAAGTGGATTCTCCATAAGAGGATCATCATGGGAGAGGAGGAGATGCCACAGGTGGGGATTGGAGAGGAAGAGGGGTTAGTGAAGCAAAGGATTACTACTTTACAAGTTCAGGTGTAGGCCCTCGAGGCACAGTTGAGGATAGTGACTACAGAGAGGGACAACCTTAAGGCTAAGAGGGATGCATTCTAGGTGGAGAGAGACCTAGAAGTCATCAATCGATAGCAAATTGACCAATGGATGATCGAGTTCATAGCCACATGCAATAGATCGGTGGTTGAGGTTTCTCGAGAGTATGCTAGGGCGAGTAGAGCTAGCGAGTATTACCAGGATCTATATGAGAGACTAGTACCACCTGAGAGGAGAGAGCCCACATTTTCAAAGATAGACAGTGGTTCACGGGGTAGAGGGCACATTAGGACACATAATCAATGATCACAGAGTAGGTCCCAGGGTGAGACTTCAGATGTCGGATGAGCCACTCCCTATGATAGGCCTCCTACTATAGAGCATAGGGCTAGATATGTACCATGCAGAGAGGATGCCCCAGGGACAGGTGATCAGGGTAGTTCAGGGTAGAGCCCCTTGTTGTTTATGTGTTAGACACTGATGTTTTTATTATCGAGCCTGCGAGCTCCACTTTCATTGGACACATCTTGACATTGTTATGATGTTTGTTGATGCATTCTATATGATGATGCGATGGTTTTTATGTGGTTTATAATTATGTGCCTATGACTATGTTATAAATGTTTATGCTTTTATAATATGCAATATGGACGGCTTAAATATTACTAAATGCAGTATGAGTGTAGTGGAATATGATGATGTAATGCATTTATGGTTATGGATGTTTTAATTATGTTATGTGTGAATGATGAATGTAAATGTCTTAACACAATTTTAGATGGAATGTATTGATGTAATGTAATGTTGGTATGATAATGCAAGATGTTTGATGGAAAATATGTAATGTGAATGCAAAATGTGATATGAATATATATGATATGTAATGTGATGATATGTAAAATGCAATGTTATATGAAATGCAATGTAAATGGGTTGTAATGCAACGTGTTATGGAATTTAATACTATGTGATATGGGATTTAATGTTATAATGAAATGTATGATGCAAATGGTACTATCAAGATGATGAGATATGAATGTTATATGGATGTAGTTTGTGTTTGTATTTTCTTATGCAAATATATGTGACCTAATATGAAAATGATGATGGTGTTTTCTATGATGCAATCTAACATGATTATGGATGCAAGATGTTTTTGTGTGTTATAGGACTTTGTCAAGATGTAGATGGAAGAAATGTTAATTAGTGCAGAGAAGATGGAGGAGATGGATGTTAGCGTGGAAAAGACAAAGGACATGGAGATGGAAAGTTAGACTAGGAATGATAAGGGATCCAACTTTCATGCTTAATTTTTTATATTTATCATCATTGGGCGTAAAAAATGTCACAAATGGTCCACAAGCATCATGGTATGACATAGACCAAGGTGTGCAAGGTGACCATTTGGGAGAGATAAGCAGTCAAAAAGACAAGAAATGCCCTAGCTCATACTAAGGACCCAATTGTCCCAATCTTTTTGCCAAGACAAACCACAGAAAGAAAACAAAGAAAAGAGGCCAAGATCCATCATCGTCCCTCTAAATTCGTTGATAGGACATCCTCGAGGAGACTAGTAACATGACCCAAAACCAAGATGACCGAGTTGATTGATGGGTTGATAAGGATTGATAAAGTGATCTGATTGACCATGCCTAGCCTCAGGAAGGACACATCCCGATGAAGGAAAGATTGATTGACCAAGCTGATAAGATTGATTGATTTGTCAAAGTTGATTGATAAACATGACAAATTGATTTAATCGATAGGTTGACAAAGATTGATTGACAAATTGACAAAATTTGACCAATTGATTTGATACCTAGTTTCAGGAAGGAAACATCTTGATTAAGGCAAGATTCATTGACCAAGTTGACAAGATTGATTGATTTGACAAAGTTGATTGATATAGATGACAAATCGATTTGATCGATAGGTTGACAAAGATTCATGAATATGACCAAGCGATGTGACGATACCTAACTGCAGGAAAGACACATCTTGTTTCGGGGAATGTACACATCTAATAGAGTTGACCAATTCATAAGTGTTGACAAGGCACCTAGCTGCAAGAAAGACATATCCTACTTAAGGTGAATGACCAAATTGCCAAAGTCTAATCTCAGGAAGGATGTACATCCTGATAAAAGACAAGAGATAAGACCAAATGATACAAATGATGTAATGCCCCATTCCGATTGAATGACTAGGTTGATTGATTGATGAAATATTTTGTTGGTTATGTGTATTTGTTGATTCGTGATTTAGTTTGAATGATGATTGTTTTCGGACCAAGGACACGACCAGACTTGACAAACCCTAAGGGACTTGACCTAGGGGGCTCATCGACAGATGGCCTTGCCTACATAGCAATGAGTAGATACCTCATAGTTCAACATGACTTGGCTTTGTCTTATTCGACAAAAGAATAAGCCATGATTTTATTTGGACAACCTAAAAGGACTGACCTAATGCCTTGAGGGCTCATTTAAGATGAGCCTTGCCTACGTAGCAAACGCGCAGAGGCAACGTAGTTCTACCCTACTAACACAAACTGATTCAAACTCAAACTCAGACTCTGTTTTTGGGGTTTTGAAGTTTTCTGATTTTTTTGGATTTTGATGTTTTCTGATTTTTTTGTGTTTTGATGGTTTTCTAATTTTTTTGAATTTTGAAGTTTTTTTATTTTTTTGGAATTTTGAAGTTTTCTATTTTTTTTGGATTTTGATGGTTTTCTGATTTTTTTTGGATTTTTGAAGTTTTATGATTCTTTTGGATTTTGAAGTTTTATGATGTTGATTGAAGACATAGGTCAAAGAATTGCTCCTAGTCAGGTGCAAGACCAATTTATTATGTGCAAAGGGGTAGTGACGAATGCAAAGGATGATCAAGATATCCAAATGTCGATGGTTTCCAGGCCATGGAAGGGTGACAAAATTTATTATGGATGAATAACATGTTCAAATGGATGAGGGGAATGTTGAAAGACCAGATGGAGTGACAGTAGACGAAGGAGCAAGGAATGACTACACATGGCACCTGTTTGCCAGGTTTTCACCATGGTACTTATCCAAAGCACAACCAACGTGGTTTTCACTTTTGGATAAATATATTTTTCTTTACTATTTTTTTTGTCGCCAAGAAGCCTGTTTGCCAGGTTTTCATCAGGGTGACCATTTTTATTTTTATTTTATTTTTTTGTATTTTTTGACTTTTTGAGGGGATACTCTGAGAATCAAGAGTAATACTTGCGAAGGTGCATGTTGTTGATAGGTTTAGACAATGGCTCTCCTTCAGGAGTACAAAGCTAATAAGCACCTAATCCATATGATGTTGTGATGATATAAGGGCCCATCCAATTAGGTTCAAACTTTCCAGGCTTTGCTCGTTTTGTCTGATTCTTCAAATTTTCTTTCAAGACTAAGTCACCAATGTCAAAGCTTTTGGTTTGGACCTTTTTATTGTAATTTCAGCGAAGGTGATTTTGGTATGATTGTAGATGTGTCAAAGCATTCTATCTCTTTTCATCCAATAACTCTAGCTCATGTAAATGGGATACACAATATTCTTCTTGATCAATTAAGCCTTGCATAGAGACTCGTAAAGAGGGTAACTCAACCTCTATAGGAAGTATCACTTTAAATCCATAGAAAAGAGAATATGGAGTAGCTCCAGTTGGAGTGTGGATATTAGTACAGTAGCCCCATAAAGCAAGGTTGAGTTGTAAGTACCAATCTCGGCTAGCGCCATTGACAGTCTTCTTTAGGATTTTTAGGATGGTTTTATTAGATGCCTCAACTTGGCCATTGCCTAGGGGGTAATATGGAGTGGAAAAATGATTTTGGATAGATAATTTGTCACAAAGCTCACGAACATCCTAGGCTTTTAAAGGGCGGCCATTATCAGTTACGATGGACTTTGGAATACAATAGTGGTAAATAATATAATTCAGGATGAACTTGGCTATCTGCTTTCCGGTGATGTAAGTCAATGGGATGGCTTCAATCTATTTCGTAAAATACTTAGTAGCGACAAGGATGAACTTATGTCCATTAGAAGAGGTGGAATGGATCTTTCCTACAAGGTCGAGTCCCTACTAAGAAAATGGCCAAGGTGAAGTAAGTGGTTGAAGTTCCTAAGTTGGTGCATGTATAAGATCTCCATGAATCTGACACTGGTGACATTTCTTCACAAAGTGATAAGCAACACATTCTATCATAGGACAATAATATCCCGTTCTCATGATCTTTTTAGCTAAGGTTGGACCAACAAAGTGAGCTCCACATATACCCTGATGTACCTCTTGTAAGGTTGTTTGTGCTTCATTTGAGTCGAGACATCGAAGAAGGGTACTATCTAGGCTACGACAATAAAGGGTGTCTCTAATGATGGCATATTTGGATTCTTGTCGGATAAAGGTCTTGCGTTGGTTAAGGGACAAGTCAGGAGGGATAATTTGGTCATGTAAATAGGCGTATATGTCTTTATTCCAAGGAGATTCAAGATCAAAAAATTCACACACAAGTTCGGTTTCAGGGACATCGAATGCGGGAATCAACAGTTGTTCCACCAAGAACTCATATTGCAAGGTGTTGGGTGAAAATTATGTAATCCCTTTTTAACAGATTACACAACCTTGATTTCAACCATAGTTGTGTGAGATGTAATCTCTCCTCTCAGAAAGGGGAGGCACCCTTCTTACTGCTTACTGAAACTAAGTAAAACTAATTAAGTATTCACACAAATGTACACTACAATTATGAGATGGGAGTGTGTCACATTCATACTTCTCTCTTTTTTTAGAGAATACGTTTTACAATGCTTCACGATTAGTAGTTCTAATTTGATACAAATTTAAACTAAAAACAAAGCAGTAATTCCAATATCTCTATCTTGTCAAAGAAAAGGTTAGAGATACTAGCATGATAATAATAAACAATAAAATAAGAAAGAAAAGCTCACAAAGGCACATAGTTGTTTCGTAGCTTTTCACTGATGGATCCTTGAGATATGTAACGAGTGTCATATTAGAAGCACAAAGTCTTCTAGATACAACAATTCCACGAACAACATGAACAATTACAAGCACAAAGTCTTGTAGATAATCCAACAATAGTTATCCAAACAATATCACAAATCCGAATAAAGAGTGCAACACAAAGTTTACACGGATTTATTCAAAGCCCTTAGATCTCACACACTAATCACTGCCAATCTTAATCAAATCCAAAAGACAATTGATCCAACACAAAGTTTGGTATGCAACTTTCTTCTTTATTGATCAAAATAGATACACAAAGATGAACACAAACTTTCATGTATTTGCTTCTAAACATGGGTAGCACTTCATTGCAAAAGATTAAAGATAGCTATTACAAAAGAATTCCCTCATATTTATAAAAGACAGGGAAGAACAAAACTAGAAAAATCATATGAGTAAATCTAGGAAAATTAGGTGAGCAAATTTAGGAAAATCTCACCTACCTAAAAGACTTATTCAAAAATGTTGTCCATCATTATAGGAAAACATCTTTGATTTTACATGTAATTACATTTGGTAAAATGACATATAAGATGTCGAAAACTATTTACAAAATGTGTAAATGAAAGCATAAAACTATCTAACATTGGGAATTTGGCCTTCTTCAACATCTTTCTCCATGAAAACTTCATGATGGCATACACTTCATCACTGTCTGGCATTGGAGTGTACTTTGGAGATGATGAGGATTCCTGAGATTAACTCCTTCGATGAGATTGAAGACTTTTTGATGCCTTTCAAATCTAAAATAAGTTGGGAATCTGTCATTTTGTTCATTGAAGCTATTGAGAAAGCTTTGTCTTCAAATTCTTCTTGGTGCTAAAAATCAACACTTCAGCATATTAAAGGACTTGGGTAGTTTCATGTAAAAGCAATGAAAAACGAAGCTTTTGCATGAAATATGTAAGAGCGGTGAAAAAAATAGCTTCTACATGTGAAATATGTAAAAGTGGTGAAAAACGAAGCTTCTGCATGAAATATGTAAGAGTGGTGAAAAATAGAGCTTGTGCATGTGAAATATGTAAAAGCGGTGAAAAACAGAGCTTTTGCATGTGAAATATGTAAAAGCAATGAAAAACAAAGCTTTTGTATGTGAAATATGTAAAAGCGGTGAAAAACAAAGCTTCTACATGAAATATGTAAGATCAATGAAAAACAAAGCTTCTACATGAAATATGTAAGAGTGGTGAAAAACAAAGTTTCTACATGTGACTTGTGGTTTGAGATGTAGAAGTGCTATAAAATAGAGCTCCTACATGTGCTAGAAAATGACTAAGGCATGAAATATGTAAGAGTGGTGAAAAACATAGCTCCTACATGTGACTTGTATTTTGAGATGTAGAAGCGCTAAAAACTAGAGCTCCTACATGTGCCAGAAAATGACTAAGGCATGAAATATGTAAGAGTGGTGAAAAATAGAGCTCCTACATGTGCAGAAAATTTTCTAACTCCCAAAACTAAATTTTGACAACTTGGTTTAAAATGCGAATTTTGATAAACTATCAAAGGTTAATGCTTAGGATGAATTTTTGAGGATGGGTGACCATGTATGAGGACCAATGCAATTTTCCTTGTTTTACATGCTTAGAGTGCATGGGCTACAAAATAGATAAGTTTTGTAGGGGTTATCCCTTGAATTGAGCATGTTAAATTCGATGATAACAGTTGGCTCCAGCTGGGGAGCTTCCTTCAGTCATTCTTAGAAATGATTGAAGGGAGAAGAACTCCATACTTCAAGTGCCTTTATCCGTCCATTGGGAAAAAAAATTGAGCACGACTAACACAAAGCAAATCTATGAAAACAATATGCAAACTTATGCAAATGCACTTATTGAAAAGGTAAAAACCTACCTAATTAAAACTAGCCATCAATGAAACCTTCTCAAATGAAACCGTTCACAGGTTTGAACAAAAAAGCTTCCTTTCTCCAATAGCTTGCAATGCCTTCCATGATCATTAGTAGCTACATGTAGATGAAGTTGAGGCATTGCTTCTTGAAAGAGATGAACAAATTTAGCTACCTCTGAAAATATACCAGATATACTTGCTCCAAAATGAATTATTGAATTCAGACTGCTCCTGTACATCTACAAATACATCTTTAGTTGCATCCTCAAATTTATCTTCACACTCAGGTGCAAGTGGAACCTTTGTCTTCCCATTAGACTCCAACCAAGCAAGATGTCTTATGGGACATTCTCTCGATCGGTCAAAGATTGAATGCTTATTACCAGTTGCTACTTGAACAACCAATTCATCAACCAACCTCATGTTGATCAGAATGATCTCCTTCATGTGATTCAGATGAAGATAGATTGCACTGCATACCTCAATATGATGTTCACCATCTTCAAACTTGGGAAAATTTGAATTATTTATAAGAAGGTCCCCATCATACCTTTGGGAAATTCTTTTATGCAACATGTGTTCAAGTTCATGACCTCGAAACACAAATGCATTCTTTTCAACTTGATTGAGACCTTCGTGCATGTCCATCTTTTCAGATCTCAAGACAAGATTTTCTTCATTCACTTGAACTTCAACAAAATGACTTTCATCCTTCTTCTTTTCATCAATGGCTTTTTGAGACTGCATAAACCAAAATTGGGAGTCGCCAGCTATGTCCGCTTCCTTTTCCTGGAAGAGAATAGCGAGATCACTTGGATTGGAGTCAGGATGCTTTGCTACTAATTTTACTAATGGTGCCTCAAGAGAAAGCCTCTTCAGAGGTGAAGATAACTTGTATTGATTCCCAACAACAAAATTAGGAGCAACATTTGAAAGTCTCCTTGGCACGTCCTTGCGAGGCACAAAAAACATGCCTTGAGCTAGCTACTTTTTGAGGACAAGTAGCTCATTTCCCAACCTTTGCACCATAGGATCCATCCTTGTGATGAAAGAAAATAACTCCAAAGAAGGGCTTTCTTCAGATTCATTTGATTCAATTTTTATTTTCCCAGTAAGAATGAGATCATCTTCAATTTTTGTTGCTAAAGTTTGCACAACTGCAAGAGTAGTTGGGGCCACTCTTCTCAATAGGAAACCAACCTCAGGCATTGAGCATTTACAAAGAAACATTTCAAATTCTTACTTGTAGGTTGAGTAACTATTGGAATTCTTCGTGTCAACTTGTTGAAGTGATCAATAAACTTGCGCATAGGCATGTGAGATTCCTTCTTCAAGTGGGTGAGTTGAGCCAACAAAGCATGAGCATCTTCAGGAGGTTTGAACCTTTCTTCAAACTTGGCTATGAGATTTTCCCAGTTTGTGATGGTACGTGGCGCCAAATGATAAAACCAATCTGCAGGGACACCTTGGAGAGTCTCCATAAACAACCTTTCAGATACATCTTTTTGTTCAACACCATGAACTCCACAAGTGATGTAGAAAGAAACAACATGCTTATCAGGGTGTTTTCCATCACCAAAGAACTTGGGAAAGTTCTTCCATGAGCCTTCAGGAAGAGCATATAGGGGTAAAGTTGGACTCAACAAACCAAAAGCATTTCCCCAAGGACCTTGAACAGCCATTTACATGTCCTTGGTGAAAGCTTGAAAAACTTACAAGAAAATAAATTACAATGAAAAAGGACACGGGTATACTTCAAACAAAAGCATGAGGCTTTCAAATGCATATTGTGTCCCTAGCAGAGTCGCCAAAAAACTATTGGGCGAAAATTATGTAATCCCTTTTTAACAGATTACACAACCTTGATTTCAACCACAACTGTGTGAGATGTAATCTCTCCTCTTAGAAAGGGGAGACACCTTTATTACTACTTACTGAAATTAAGTAAAACTAATTAAGTATTCACACAAATGTACACTACAATTATGAGATGGGGGTGTGTTACATTCATACTTCTCTCTTTTTTCAGAGAATACATTTTCCAATGCTTCACAGTTGGTAGTTCTAATTCGATACAACTTTAAACTAAAAACAAAGCAATAATTCCAATATATCTATCTTGTCAAAGCAAAGCTTAGAGATACCAACATGATAATAATAAACAATAAAATGAGAAAGAAAAGCTCACGAAGGCACAAAGTCGTTCCGTAGCTTTCAGTACCGATGGATCCTTGAGATATGTAACAAGTGTCATATTAGAAGCACAAAGTCTTGTAGATAATCCAACAATAGTTATCCAAATAGTATCACAAATCCAAATAAAGAGTGCAACACAAAATTTACATAGATTTATTCAAAGCCCTTAGATCTCAAACACTAATCGCTACCAATCTTAATCAAATCCAAAAGACAATTGATCCAACACAAATTCTAGTATGCAACTTTCTTCTTTATTGATCAAAATAGATACACAAAATGAACACAAACTTTCATGTATTTGCCTCTCAAAATGGACAGCACTTCGCTGCAAAAGATAAAAGATAGCTATTACAAAAGAATTCCCTCATATTTATAAAAGAGAGGGAAGAGCAAAACTAGGAAAATCAGATGAGTAAATCTAGGAAAATTAGGTGAGAAAATTTAGGAAAATTTCACCTACCTAAAAGACTTATTCAAAAATGTTGTCCATCATTATAGGAAAACATCTATGATTTTACATGTAATTACATTTGCTAAAATGACATATAAGATGTCGAAAACTATTTACAAAATGCATAAATGAAAGCATAAAACTGTCTAACACTGGGAAATCTAATCTAAGGAAAAATTTGGCCTTCTTCAACATCTTTCTCCATGAAAGATTCATGATGGCATGCACTTCATCACTGTCTGGCATTGGAGTGTACTTTGGAGATGATGAGGATTCCGAAGATTAACTCCTTCAATGAGATTGAAAACTTTTCAATGCCTTTCAAATCTAAAATAAGCTAGAAATCCATCATTTTGTTCATTGAAGCTATTGAGAAAGCTTCATCTTCAAAATCTTCTTGGCACTAAAAATCAACGCTTCAGCATATTAAAGGACTTGGGTAGTTTCATGTAAAAGCGGTGAAAAACGGAGCTTCTACATGAAACATGTAAGAGTGGTGAAAAACAGAGCTTCTACATGTGAAATATGTAAAAGCAGTGAAAAATGGAGCTTTTGCATGAAATATGTAAGAGTGGCGAAAAACAAAGCTTATGCATGTGAAATATGTAAAAGCGGTGAAAAACAGAGCTTTTGCATGTGAAATATGTAAAAGCGGTGAAAAACAGAGCTTCTGCATGAAATATGTAAGAGCGGTGAAAAATAGAGCTTCTACATGAAATATGTAAGAGCAGTGAAAAACAAAGCTTCTACATGTGACTTGTGGTTTGAGATGTAGAAGTGCTAAAAAACAGAGCTCCTACATGTGCCAGAAAATGACTAAGGCATGAAATATGTAAGAGCGGTGAAAAACAGAGCTCCTACATGTGACTTGTGTTTTGAGATGTAGAAGCGCTAAAAAATAGAGCTCCTACATGTGCTAGAAAATGACTAAGGCATGAAATATGTAAGAGCGGTGAAAAACAGAGCTCCTACATGTGCAGAAAATTTTCTAACTCCCAAAACTAAATTTTCACAACTTGGTTTAAAATGCAAATTTCAACGAACTAACAAAGGTTAATGCTCAGAATGACTTTTTGAGGATAGGTGTGTTAGATTCTGCGAGAAGCAAGAACCGAGCCAGGATCTGATGTCAGTCGTAGATCACATGCAACTTCACTCAACAGATGATCAAAGATCAAAATAGCAAAATGAAGAGAAATATGAAATGAGACAAAAAATAGAGACAAGGCAAGAGAAATTGCATAATACTCTCAATACTTCCACGAAACAATCACCGAACTAGCTGAACTAGCTGAACTAGTGAAGGTGAGAGGAGAGTGCTCAATATATAGAAAAATAAGAGCAAATACATCCAAGAGGTGCATTAACTCCTACACCCATAAAAGGTGGGAGGTTATCACCTACTTGGTAAATGACAAAACATGTGGCATAACCTCCTTAGGTGAAGACAAAGAGGAGGTGGCACATAAAGCCAAAATAAGGTGAGAAACCCAACTACCCTATAACCTACCTAGGTAGAAACAAAATAGTGGTTATGAGAGGTGGCACAACAAGCCAAAAAAGGATGTGTAACTCAACTACCCATGTGTGGGGAGAGAGTGACACATGTAGCTGATGTATTTCACCACGTGTCCTCATATTAACCACACCTAATAAACCTAAGCAAGCTTATATAATATGTGTAGGAAAAAATAAATACCCCAAACATAAGGAAAATAAAGAACCTACACTAACACCCCCCCTTAAGTGTAGCTTAGGTGGGTGAAAAGATGTGTCCCGACAAATGAGGCCATGTTAGGTACCCATGTACATAGAGATCCCCCCATAAGAGGAATAGCCCCCCTTAAATAGAGAGAGAAAGTACCCCCAAAAATAGAGAGAGTAGAAAGAAGTGGAAGGACAAATAATCCCCCCCAAAGAGATCCAATGGTAGATGCTTGGAACTGGATGTAGAAGATGGTCCACAATCGTCGAACAAAATTCCTCCCTTTAGGAAGAAACACAACCAAAGGTGTATGCACACTTTCTCCCAAGTCCTGAAAGGAATATGTAGGAAGAAAGTGCAGAATGAATGAAGTCTTTGAAGTTAGCTCAAGTATCCCCATTTCGATGCTGAAGGCTGCCACAATCAAATCAGGCGTTCTAGGCCACACTGTTGAATATGACAAATCAGAATCTCCTAGAGACTGATGTAGAGCATAAGCCAAAGACTCAAGTATCTCCTCTGAAGAAGTCTCCTCCAAATGATGATCCAAAGTATCCACACTCATGTCAAACTGTAGGGAATGATCATGCAAAGAATGAAGAGGAGGATCTAAGTGATCCCACACAACATTTGAAGAAAATTCGACTTCATTGTATAGAAGATGAATATCATCAATAGTGTCTCCCAAATCTGCAATATGTGTCTCCATAAACAAGTTTGAAATACCTGTCAAGAGATCATCCCAAGCTAAATTTGAAAGACAATGAATGTCCTGCTACAAAGAATCACTAGAAGCTCTTGAAGAAGCATCTCTAGAATCTGAATCTGCAACAGGGGATGGGGTATCAATGAATTGATCATCCAATAAAGATATTTCCACTTGAGAAGAGGCATCATGAATCTTAGTAGTTGCTTGGTCATCCAAGGAAGCATCACTTTCAGATGAAGATTCAATGTCTCCATACAACTGTTGGATAATGGTCCATGCAGTGAAAGGGAACTCAGTGTGCTCAATATGATGCAAAATATCCTCAGATATAGTAAGACATATTAATCCATAGACCATGTCATTGTTGTTAAACCATGCATTCTTCTCATCATAGTCACTTGGCTCAGGAACAAGTCCAAGGAGATAGGGTAGTAGATCTTGCTCAAGGCATTGATTCTTTATCCCTTTCTTCCAAGAAAACTAGTTCTCTGAATTTAGCCTTACAATAGATTTGTGAAATTCATTACTAATATCCATGATTAAACCCCAATAGTGGAACTTTATCTCAATTCATGATTACAATTAACCCCATTAAAATGTTTTAACCATGATGCATAAAAGCATGCTTCTAAAAGAGAATATGTGCTAACAAGAGTCAACACAATGAACCCCCCTTTTCCACTAGTATCAAAAATTAACCCCCCTCCGTCCCTCCCCCCCGTTTATGATTAGTGTTTTTACAAGGCTTTTCCATATTACAAAGCTCATAAGGCTCTTTATAGCCAAAATTACAATATTTGATACAAATTAATTTTGAAATAAAATCTGAAAATGAAATCCTTGAAGCTATGATTTACCCTTCAATATCTTTCTTACACCTTTTTTTTTTGAAAAATAGATTACAAAAGTGAAAGATATGATTTTTTGAAGGTAAGAAAATGCAGCAGATTCAACATGTAATATCTGATAGAAAGAGACAATTTTTTTATCAATACCTTCGTGAATGGAAAGTGCTCATTTTCAGTTTTCCGTCAAGTACTCGTTTTCGAAAATCTGACACCCGAGGCAAAAGTTATGCAACTTTGAAGAACAGTGCAAAATCTGCCCGTTATAAACGACTCACGCCTGTTTCTGACTTGATTTCTGCACAATTTATCAACTTTTTGCAAAATGTAGCGACTGCCCAGATGGTTTTTCAATGCTAGAAACAAAACCCAGAAATCATTTTTCCTGAAAACTAGTGGAAGCCAGATTTTTGAAGCCAAAATGAAAACGGCTCCAGTAAAAAATTCAAGTTTTTAATCTCTAATTTTTTACTGTATCCTCCAATCTCTAATTTTGGTGAAATAAAAGTCAATTTTGACTTTCTTAAACCTTCTGGACTCTCTGGAAATGTTGAAAAAGCCTCCAATATTACCAAAAAGCTGCAAATCACCCAGATCTCATAGGAACAGATATATGTAAACCAGATTAAATATATGCTTATTTTCTTTTTAAACTGTTTTGATTCTCCAGATCATTCAAAGATGCAAGAGAAAATCATACTGGGTTTTTGAGAAAAATATTAGTTCTATATTAGTCTCAAATCTCTCAAAAAAATCAGATAATAAAATGAACTATACCAGACAACACGACTCTGATACCATGTTAGATTCTGCGAGAAGCAAGAACCGAGCCAGGATCTGATCTCGGTCGTAGATCACATGCAACTTCACTCAACAGAAGATCGAAGATCAAAATAGCAGAATGAAGAGAAATCTAAAATGAGAAAAAAAATAGATACAAGGCAAGAGAAATTGCAGAATACTCTCAATACTCCCATGAAACAATCACCGAACTAGCTGAACTAGCTGAACTAGTGAAGGTGAGAGGAGAGTGCTCAATATATAGAAAAATAAGGGCAAATACATCTAAGAGGTGCATTAACTCCTACACCCATAAAAGGTGGGAGGTTATCACCTACTTGGTAAATGACAAAACATGTGGCATAACCTCCTTAGGTGAAGACAAGGAGGAGGTGGCACATAAAGCCAAAATAAGGTGAGAAACCCAACTACCCCATAACCTACCTAGGTAGAAACAAAATAGTGGTTATGAGAGGTGGCACAACAAGCCAAAAAAGGATGTGTAACTCAACTACCCATGTGTGGGGGGAGAGTGACACATGTAGCTGATGTATTTCACCACATGTCCTCATAACCACACCTAATAAACCTAAGCAAGCTTAAATAATATGTGTAGGAAAAAATAAATACCCCAAACATAAGGAAAATAAAAAACCTACACTAACAGGGTGACCACACATGAGGACCAATGCAATTTTCCTCGTTTTATGTGCTTAGAGTATGTGGGATACAAAACAGACAAGTTTTGTAGGGGTCATCCCTTGAATTGAGCACGTTGAATTCAAGGATAACACGAGGCATTGTTGGGAATGTCCAAGAGAGATCCAATTATAGCCATTGCGTCAACTGCTTTGTTCTAGATTCTTGGTATCTATTCAAAGGAAATATTATCAAAGTATAGTCTGAAGTTGTCTACCATGCAGTTGTAAGGCATCAATTTCTCATCCTTGGTGTCATAGTCATCATTAACTTGTTTAATCACCAACTGAGAGTCACCATAGACTTGAAGGTCCTTGATTTTCCAATTTATTGCCATTCGAAGTCCTATCAATAATGCTTCATATTCAACCATGTTGTTTGTGCACGGAAATGCTATCCGAAATGACTTAGGAATGGAGTCTCCTTGAGGTGTGATAAATAAAATGTCGGCTCCTGATCCATGACTTGTATAAGATCCATCAAAGAATAACAGCTTCCATGTTGTTGGTGTGTTTATGACAAGGATTGATTTATCTGGGAAATCAACTATCAAAGGTTGGTTTGCTTTTAATGGTGCATATGCGATTGGTCGACTATTACTTGTCCCTTTATGGCTTTGTGGTCAACATACTCAATGTCATACTCACTCAAGATCATGACCCATTTAGCTAGCCTTCCTATTAGTGTTGCTTTGCTGAGTAGATATTTCAAAGGATCAATTTTGGCAATCAACTTGGTTTTATGTTGTGAATACCACTGCTAGACATGCTCGCTCAATAGGACTATAGTTTATCTCATACCTGGCTAAACTGCGGCTGATATAGTATATTGCCCTTTCCTTACCATCTTTATCATTTTGTGCTAAAAGTTCCCCTAGTGTTGATGTAGTAGCTGTCACATATAGTATCAGATGTCTTCCATCGATTGGTGGCATAAGGACTGGTGGAGTTAATAGATACTTCTTGATTTGGTCAAATGCTTCTTGACACTTGTCAATCCAATTAAAGGGAATGCCTTTCCTTAACAAATGTTGGAATCGATGGGTCATGTCTGCTAGCTGAGCAATGAATCTGTGGATTGATTGTAGTCTTCCTTGTAATGTCCTTAGTTGACTGATATTGGTTGGTGGTGGCATGTCTAAGATAGCTTTTACTTTGGCAGGATCAACTTCTATTCCTCTGCGAGAGACTATATATCCTAGGAGTTTGCCTGATTGGACCCCAAAATCACATTTCTTTGGATTTAGTTTGAGTTGATATTTTTCAAGTCGAGTGAAAATCTTATCCAATATTGCTAAGTGTCCACTTTTTTCTAGACATTTAGAGAGAAGGTCATCAACATAATCTTCCATAAGGACATGCATATAGTCATGAAAAATCATGGCTCTCTGATTGGTGGCCCCGACATTTTTTAGTCCAAATGGCATGACGTTCCAACAGAAAGTTCCCCAAGCGCATGTGAAAGTGATATTTGGTTGATCTTCAGTGGCAATTCTGATATGATTGTAACCTAAGAATCCATCCATTGGTGATAGCATTTCATGTCCAACAATTAGATCTACTATGATGTCAATGTTTGGAAGAGGAAAGTCATATTTGGGACAAGCTTTATTGAGGTCTTGGAAATCTATGCAAACTCTGATTTAACCATTTAATTTTGTGACAGGAACTAGATTTGATATCTATTATGCATAATCAATTGGGCAAATGAATTCGACATCCAAGAGCTTCTTGATTTCTACCTTGACAAGAGTGTGATCTGGGGGTACATTTTTCTTAGCTTTTTTTGAATGGATTGGAATTTGGTAGCAATGGTAAGTGATGTAGAACCAATTCGGGATCCAATCCAGGCATATCGACATATGACCATGCAGAGTTGACTAGTCTTTCTGAGAAGAATGCTATGAACACAGGCTTTTCCTCAATGGTCAAGGATGCTGCTAATTGTATTATTCCGGAGTTATCCGATGTTCCAATGTTGACTTCTTATGTTTCTTCTATAAGAAACAATGATCTCTCTCAATCTATTGGGAGACAATCATGTCCTCCATCCTCGGGCACCTCTGAGAGGTTTTCACCTTCGGATACGTCCTTTATTTTACTTTTTCGCAGTCAGTAGGAACCTTTCAGTTTTCACCTGAAGACCTAATATTTTTATTTTTACTTTTTTCATTCACTTTTGTGACTAGAGGACAGGACGACCTCACCAAAGTATGCAGCATAATTGATTTCTATGGAAAATCCAACTTTATGATCCCCACTCGATATTCCGTCACGAAGTCCCATGAACTCAGCAATGGCCCTGTCATTCTCGAAAGTGTCTAAACTTGGTGGTCCTTGTTGGTCCCAATCTATAAGCTGAGGGTAAACAAGAGGTAAGCCACCATCAGTATTGTCAAGGATCATTGTGTAGGAAGACAAGGTAAAAATGGAACTGGAGTCATCAGGATCCCAAGAGGATAGATCAATGGATTTCCAAAAATATTGTTGGAGCCATTCTTCCTTAGTCAAAGACATTTTCAGGCAGGTACTTGATGGGTTTCATGAAGAATCAAGGGTAAGAATTTGGTCAAATTCCCCAAATAGTTTGTCAAGGTCCATGAAAGTGGTGGAGGATAGGGAGTCCCATTCATATTCATTGGAATCGATGTCATAATCCCAAGGGCCTTCATGTGTCTCGCTCTCATATGAAGCACTGGCAACCTCACTCGAGGGTGAATCGATACCTCAAATAGGAACTTTTACCAAAACAAACCCTAGCCATTGATGACTTATTAGATTAGGACGTTGTAGAGGTTCCAACATTCCCTACTTGTTTAGACCAAGGCCACTGTGTCCATCATATCCATGCCATTTCATTATTTGGAACCCTTTTGGAAATTGTTCAAGGCAATTTCTTAGTTTCAATGTCCTCTTGTTCTTTGTACAACCATGTAAGAATGTGGTCATCTAGAGATTCTTTAGCAAGCTCCCCACATTTAGTGAAGGTGGTAGGAGGATTGTGGATGACAACTTTGGGCTGCATAGGATGTGGTTTTCCATATGACTTTGGTGACTTGGGTAACTTGCCAATGAAAAAGAGACTATTCATATCATGTTCTCTGCAGCCTTTGTCTTGGATCTAGATTTTAGGCGTGGAAGGTGTAATGAATGAGTTGGATTATTTGACAAGGGTGGATGGGTCAATGTAGTGAGATGGAATGGCAGATGAAGTGGAAAATAAGGCCTCTCGATTGATAGGCACTTGACGTTCAACAGTTCCCTTGAGGTTGGAGCATTATTGGGAAGGATTAGGGTCGCATGGAATGGTGATTTCAGTGTCGTTATGTGGGAACTTGAGGCATTGATGTAGGTGGATGGAATAGCTCTCATGACATAAATCCATGGGTGGCCAAGGAGAAGATTGTAATGTAAGTCCAGATCCAAGACATGAAATACTATCTCTTGTATTGTTGGGCAACTCTTACTGGGAGTGAAATTACACCTTCAGAAGATTGTTCAGCATCATCATAAGCTTTGATTATAATTTTCTTGGTTTGATCAATGCAATTCTCAGAGTACCCCAATGCCTTCACTAATTTTAGTGAGCAAATATTCAATCCTACTCCACCATCTACTAGGACTCATCTGATCTTGTGTGTATTAACAGATACTTCTAGATGTAGAGGACTGTTATGGTCAGATTTTGGTGTTGAAAAGTCTTGTTCGGAGAAGGTGATGTGGTGTGGCATAGCGAGGTATCCAACCATGGCCTGAAATTCATTGACATCTAGGTTTGCGGGAACAAATATTTCTTGCAGGGCTTTATCAAGGATTGCTATGTGCTATGGTGAAATGCGTTCCAAGATAGAAATTTGCGCAGGAGTTTTCCCTAGCTACTCTAGAAGGTTATATTGACCCTTTGGTTGAGGATTTGCTGATGGACCTAGAATAGTTATCTTGGTTATGTGGTTGGCAACAACACAATATGATTTCAGCTTATTTATGGTGATAGTGGCAATGTGATCATCAAAGGGCATCGCATTAAGGATGATGGTGATGTAAACATGTTTAACAGCTACATAGTTGGCATTGTTGTTATTGTTCCCTAAATTGGAGGCTTTTCCTTTATCATGGTCTTGCAAAGGAGTCTTGAATATTGTATGATCAGCATTGGTTTTTCCTTGTGAATTATTAATTGAAATGGTTTGATCCTCAATAAGGTCTTGAATGATGTTCTTGAGTGTCCAACATCTAGATGTTTTGTGTCCTTTTGTACGGTGGTATTCACAGTATTCGTCATATTTCCATCAATCAGGTTTGATCAGGGAAGGTTCATAATTCTTGGTCTGGCATTGTGATGACATTAGATTGAAAAATTTGTTTGAGGACTGATTCGATAGGTTCACCTAAGGGGGTGTATGTTCTCTTGACACGGGGATGACCTCTTCTTTGTTGGTTGTTTTGCATAGCGTTTAACATTTGGTTTTGACTTTGTGTTTGGGTATTTGGTGTACTGGATGTGTTTGATGAAGAAGTTCCTTTAAGTTGAATGATTGGTCCTTTGGTTATCAGTTTGGAATCAACAACTCTGTCATTTGTGACATTTTTTTTTGGGACCAATATTTGCTTTTGTCATTGTTGGGTTTCAAATTTTCTTTGTTTATCTTGATCAGTCCTCTAGTGATAAGTCCTTTCTCAATAAGGACACCCTTCTCAAGAATCTCTTCAAAGGTTGTGCAACATTGTATTTGAATTTGACTCATCAACTCTCTATTAATTTTTTCTACAAACATGGTGACAAGTTGTTTTTCAGGAATATGACAAGGGAATTTGCTAACCAAACCTCGCCATCTCTAGTAGAACAAGGTAAGTGATTCCCCTTCTTCTTGTTTGGTTGTGCTCAATGTTGCAAGGGTGACATCGTTTTTAATGTTGAAGGAAAAATGATTTATGAATTTGTTGGCTAGTTCACCCCATGTTCTGATTCCTTATGGAAGATATGAGAACCAATCTAAGGCTGCTCCTGTGAGACTTCGTGGGAATAACCTCATCAAATAGGTGGGGTCATATGCAACTTCCATGCATGATGTGTTGAATTCATGGATGTTTTCTACTGGATCCCTTGTCCCCTTATATTTAGGCAAAGGTGGAGTTGTGAAATGTGGGGGAAAGGGTGGAATGTATAGATTTTCAACAAATGGAAAAGGGCACAACTCCTCCACATAATATGTCTTCTTGTTGGTTCCCAATTGCATGTTGGTCATTCGTTGTTCAAGGGTTTGCATATGTTGGATCAAATAGTCTGTAAGGGATGATGTCGCATTGTTTTGATGAGATGTCATAGTGTTGGCATTAGGGTTGTGTGTTGGATTTGGATTTAGATTGATGTTTTGTGATATGAGACCTTGATTGTCACATGGGTGTGGGTTGTTTTGATTTGGAATGAAATTGGTGTTTGGATTTGTTCCAAAGGTGAAATTTGCATTTGGTGTGGTACTTTGGAATTGTGGTATGGACCCATGATTCATTTTTTGGTTTTGGAAATTGAATCCTTGGTTTGCAAGTGAGGGTATGTGACCTTGATTTACATTTTGATATGAAGGTGTAGGCCCTTGATTGATGTTTTGATGTGAAAGAATGTTCCCTTGGTTGACATTTTGGCATGAAGGAATGTTCCCTTGGTGGACATTTTGAAGTGATGGTAATGATCCTTGAGTGGAGTTTTCGAATGATGGAAGGGGTCCTTGGTTTGTATTTTGAAGTGATGGAATAGACCCTTGATTGTGGTTTTTATTTGGGGTCCTTCATGAGATAATGCACACCTTTCTAGGGTTATTTGGTGGAGGTTGATTTAATGAAGGTACACTTTGGAATTGGCATGAGGGCCCTTAGTTTGTGTTTTGGGATGTGGGTATAGAAATTTGGCTTGCATTTTGGATCAAGGGTGTGCGACCTTGGCTTAGATTTTGGATCAAACGTGTAGGACCTTGTAATGTGGACCCTTTATTTGTGTTTTGAAAAAGAGGATTTGTGAAATTTTTACCCATGGTGTTTGCGGAACTACCAAATGTGAAATTTTGACCTTGTGTGATGGTATAAGTTGGGATGTTTGGAATGTGTGTAGTAGTGGTAGTAGTCATGTGTGTAGCTGTCCCAAGGGGTATGTTTACCATTTGTTGTGATGAAGGCATGCCAAATGGATTTTCAATTTCTTTTTCTATGATGGTTGATACATCAAAACCTTGAGGTAACTTGGCACCCTTTTTGGCTAATGCATAGAAAAATTTGTTTGGATTGGAACCAACACGTTGGTCAACTACACTCAAAACTCTAGGATATTGATAAGCCCTTTCAATCTCTTGAGGGGTCAATCTCTTGTTGAATTGTTTAAGGTTTAGTTCTTCCCAAGGGTCACTCTCTTCTCTTTGTGATGTGTTGTTGCGGGGTGTAGATTGATTTGAATCTATGACATTGTCAGGAAAGGGGCCGCTTAGGAAATCTGTCCTTTCATTTGGATTGTGACCTCATTTCAACCATGTGAGACTTTTAAAAGTTGGGGGATAATGCAAAATGGCAATGAAACTATGCTATGTTTTTTTTTGGATTTTTTTTTTAGATTTTAGGACATGAATATGAAAGGATGGTAATGCAAGGATGGTAATGTCTAAAAGATGAGTGATAATGGATGCTAAATGACACTAAAAGATTGATTGATGGTCAAAGTGAGTGATAAGCTGACTAAATGATGTTGATTCAAGATCAAGATGATAATGTAACTAAGGTCAAATGAGATTAATCTATATTTTTGTTTTTTTTTTTGTTTTTTTGGGTATGAAAATGCAAGGATAATGAAGGATTGATATGATACTAATATAAAGTAAGCTATTTTTTGTATGTTTGGAATAAGGTGCAAAGTGCAATCTAAGGAATGTGAGTCTAAATGAGGGTGATGTAATGCAAAGGAATACTAAAATTTTAAACAAAGGGTGGCACTCAAGCTAATGTGAGCCCAAGGCAACAAATTCCAAATGTCATTGACCATAAGAGGACAACCAAGACCAAGACATAAGACTACGACTCAACTTGACAAAGTGACAATGACAAGACAATGACAAGGAAAATGGTCAATGACAAATAAAATAAGTAACCAAGAATTTCCAAAAGCTCAAAGGTCTCCCTATGTTCAAAATCTAAAGGTTTAGATGCAACCTAAGGATCAAAGTCTAATTTGTGCAATGCAAGGGATGAAGGAATGCAACCTAAAATGCAATGTTTTCCTAATGGGGATGCTAAAATAAGCTGGACAAACTTGCAGGTCTCTGGTTTGTAAGATAGAAGTCATTGTAAATTGGTTTTGATTAGATTTTGGACACAGTTTTCAAGAAATTTTGTTTAGCAAGCAATTGCGGTTTAGTTTTTATCAAATGAGTTTCACAGTTGTGGCTCGGGTTGTCAAATGCAGCTCTATTCTTGGAAAATGCATTTCAGGGAGATAATTGTAGTCTTTCAGCTGACAAATTGCGGTTCACAGTGGCAGTTGTGGGTTTGTGTCTAACAGTTGTGGTTCCAGAATGGTTTTTTTGACAATTTTGATGTTTTTCAATGGTTTTGATCCGAATTTTTTACTATTTCTAATGAGATATGATTGGAAAACACAACCGATAGTATCTTTTAGGACTGGTTTGATGTGAAAATGTTTGATTTTTAAAGAAGACAAGCACAATCCTAAGGTTGGAAAGGACAATATTCGCTAAATTCCCACTTGGATTTCTCCAGCCATGCTTATTCAAAGCGGATAGCCTAGGAACTTGGTAGCACTGGCTCCCCTCCACAACACTCACTTCTATGGGCATACCAAGTTCTAAATTCTTGGTTCATGACCTCCAAAATTTGTTATCTCTATAGTGAACTATGAGAATGTGGGATGACTTCAAAGGTTCGACCTCCTGCACCAGAAAATAGAGGGATTTTGGCCACTACAAACAAGAGGTGTCTAGTAAGGGAATCTGATTCAGGAGGTACTTTGATAAACTCCCTTAGGAGGCCTCCCAACCCTTAGAACAAGGGCTTTTCATATCATAAAGATACTGGGGGAGGGCTATCGTTTCTGATTCCCATTGATTGCAAACTTTCCTTGCAATAACAAATTTATATAACAGTTCGGAAGGACTTGGCTTTAGCCCATTACCACTTGGGTCGTTCCCTTAGGATGAGTACTTTTTCCCACTAAGGCATGCCCTCTAATGGGTGAACACAAAATCGGATGGGTTTGGCTTTCTGATCATCGAGTTCGCACAAGGTGAGAGCATAATACCTACCACCCTCAAACACCAAGACATGGTGTTCTTTACCCTCTAATTAAATCTATGTGAGAAAGACAATCGTTCATTTTAAACACCAAACAAAATGTTTTCTAATATAAAACAAGCAAAGTGGTTTCAAAATATAATCCTTGGACATTTGAACTTGCAAAACCACTTGTTAGTAGTCTCAAAAGAAAGGTCTTGGACCAACAAGAAAGCTGCACAAACTCCAAGTTATCACCAAAAAAGGGTTAGCACCAAACCAAAACCAGAATCTAACAACTAAACTAAAATGAAAGCAAAGATTTTAACTAAACTAAAACTCAAATAAAACTAAAAACTAAAGGACTCAATGTTTTTTTGTTGCTCCAGGAAGCAATTTTGGGAGTCCCAACCTAAAGCCACACACTGCAAACAAAAGATTAGAACCCAAACACTCTATTCTACTCGCAGAAATCAAAAGAAAGATGAAAAAGAGGCTAAAATTGAAACTTTTTACCTAGCAGACAAATGTGTCACTCCTTTTAGCAGTTGTGTCACTATGTTGCGTCACACGATGGCGATTGTGTCGCGTTTTTAAATTTGAATTCTCCCGCCCACGGGTGCCTCCAACAGATGCGCCATTTCTGGACAAGCGTGTTGTTGCATTTGATAGATGCGTCGCTTCTCGGAAAATGTGTCACTATGCTCAACAATTGCGTCATTTTGTACCCAAAATCTGCAAAAACAACTAAAATTCGTACGAAAAGTTTGCAAAAAATGATGTTCACGTCAGGTTTACCAATGTAAGATGGGGTTTCTTAGTTTCTAGCCTAGAATAGTGACAACTAACACCTCTAGACCATTAATCACACCTAAACAAGAGAAAACAATGAAAGCATAAGGTAGATAAAAACATGAAATCACAATACTCCCCATGATTGAATCTTGAATCACTTCCCTTGCTCTCCTATTTCTCCTTTTTGCATTCTTTTCCCTCAGATTTGTTGCTTCACATGTGCAAATACTTGCAAAATAGTAAGTAGAAAGTTGGAGACAATTAGCTATTAAGTTGAAAATGGAGGAGGAAGGTTGTTTTTATAGACAACCTTTTGAATGGATAGCTAAGACTAATCCTTTAGAAGGATTCCAAGATCAATGGTGGAGGATGCATGAGAGGGATGTTACAAAATGGATGGTTGAGATTGATTCTCAAAAAAATGCCAAGATCAATGGTCTAGAATTGATGCACCAAGAATATGCTATTCTTGGAGGAATCATGAAAAGTATGACATCGACGACTATCACGCCTGATGGCTATGACAACAATGAAGGCTATGACAGGGGTTAATAATAGGGCATCTTTGACTAGGTGGTGCATACATAATTTATTCGAAAATGGAGGAAAATGGAGAAAAGGGACAAGTGACATTCAAATTATTTATTTAGAGAAAATGAAAAAGGAGCATTTAATTAAATTCATTAATTTAATTAGATGGGGAGATGGAAATTAAAGAGGAATTAAATAATTTCAACAATTATTTAATCATGGAAGAATAAAAGGTCGAATAATAATAATAATAATAATAATAATTTGACTATAGAGAAATAATTAAATAAATGATGATTTATTTAATTATAGAAGACAGGGATATATTAGCGACGTAATCAAATAATTTTAATTGATTAGCATAGAATAGAAATGAGAAGCCGAATTAATTAAATAATTAAAAATTATTTAATTAATAGATGAATATGATCGAACATAATTGAATAATTAAAATTATTCAATTATCGAAAGACGACGACCAAGAAAAATGACACTTGCAAACTTAGGACATTTTGTAGTGTCTATAGTTGCCTCAACGGGTATTGCCTTTGGGTCTAGGGGAGTTGAGCCACCAATATGCCCTTGCATCTCCTAATCACCCATCATGATGTAATGAGATTATGAGTTAGTAAAATCGATACATATCCACACCATGGATAAGGGAAGGGAGGAATTGTCGAGGGAGTACCGCGAGAGGGAATCTTCTGGATACGCCACCTGGGAGGGGACAAGATGAGCCCACATGGGCCAAGGGGATACTTGTCATTGCCTCAACGAGTGTTGCCCTTGGGTCTAGAAGAGTTGGCTACCAAGAAACTCATTGCAACTCCACTTACCTCACCATGATGGTGTAATGAGTTGATAGATGCTTTAATTTAAATGTTAGTAAAACCAATACATACCCACACCATGGATAAGGGGAGGAGGGATTGTTAAGGGAGTACATCGAGAGGGCATCTTCTAGATACGCCACCTGGGGGGACAAGATGAGCCCACATGAGCCAAGGGGGTACTTGTCATTGCCTCAATGGGTACTGGCCTTGGGTCTAGAAGAGTTGGCTACTAGGACACCATTGCAACTTCGCATACCCTACAAGGATTGTTGAGGGAGTACAACAAGAGGGCATCTTCTAGATACGCCACCCAGGAGGGGACAAGATGAGCCCACATGGGCCAAGGGGGTATTTGTCGTTGCCTCAACGGGTGCTACCCTTGGGTCTAGAAGAGTTGGCTAACAGGACACTCGCTGCAACTCCACTTACCCTACCATGTTGTCATGAGTTTACTGATACTTAGAATATGGTTATTTGTATATAATTTGTTAACCAAAATAATTATGATTTCTAACCTATGTACAGGGCTTAAATCAAGGAAAAGAGGGTACTCTCTGAACTCATTATTATTTGGGCAAGACAATTATGATAGATTTGGGAATTTCCCATTAGGGACATTACATAACGTGGATGAGGCATATCAAGTAGCCTTGAAAGCAAAAGAAAATTTGAATAGAATGGGAAAATCGGCAAACAAAAGAGGTGGCAACACTTCAAGTAGAGGAATAGGAAGTTCCTTTGAAACGGCTAATGGAGAAGAACCATAAGATGATGTGAAGCCAAACCTCCAAGGGAGGGGTGGCTTTAGAGGCAGGGGACGAGAATAGCAATTACCTGAAGGATGGAAACCTTTGAAATGCTTCATTTGTAGTGAAGCCCATAAATCTGCAGATTGCCCTCAAAATCCCAAGAGAGCAATGGTGGTCTAGGAAAAAGGAGAAGAGCCCTTGAGAGAAGATGTTGAAGAAAAAATAGGTGAGAATCTAATGTTGAATAGAACTTTGGTTGTTGGTGACAAGGAAACTCCCACGACTGATTGGAGAAGAAATAGTGTGTTTCAAATGTAATGCAAGTGTAAAGATAAGGTGTGTAAAGTAATTGTTGATGGAGGATCCACTGACAACTTGGTAAGTACAAAAATGGTGCAAAGATTATAGCTAGTATGTATTCCAAAATTGAATCCTTATAAAATTTCTTGGTTAAAAAAGGACCATAACATGCTTGTGAACCAATATTGTCTAGTTGACTTCAAAATTGGTCCTTACGAGGATAGAGTCTTATGTGATGTAGTACCTATGGATGCTTGTCACTTGTTATTGGGTAGAACTTGGTTATATGACAGAAATGTAACTCACCATGGTAGAGAAAACACTTATGAGATTAAGCAAGAAGGTAAACTCCATGTATTGAAACCATTTAAAGGAGGAGAGAAAACTGAAATAAAAGACTTGTCTTTGACCACAATGGGGTGTAAAGAGTTTTTTAGAGAATCTAAGGGTGAGACTTGCTATCTATTGTATCCTCTAGAGAATAAGAATTCAGATCAACAAATAATTCCATTGAAGATACAAGAATTGCTACAACAATATTCTGATATGACACCATCTGATCTACTAGCTACTTTGCCTCCATCCAGAGGCATTACCCATCAAATTGATCTTATCTCGAGTGCCAAACTTCCAAATCAAGTTGCTTATAGGATGCTTCTACTAGAAAATGAGGAAATGAGGAGACAAATTACTGAATTATTGAAAAAAGGATTTGTAAGAGAAAGCATGAGTCCATGTGCCACACTTGCTCTACTCTCTCCTAAGAAGGGGGGTAAATGGGGGTTATGTATGGATTCTAGAGACATTAACAAAATCACTGTGAAGTACTGATACCTCATACCCAAAATGGATGACTTGTTAGATTGTTTGTCAAATGCTAAAGTCTTCTCCAAAATCGACCTCAAAAGTGGTTATCATCATATTTAGACTATGAAGGTGATGAGTGGAAGACTGCCTTCAAAATGCAAGATGGATTATATGAGTGGGTGGTGATGCCATTTGGACTATCCAATGCTCCAGCTACCTTCATTCGAACAATGAACTAGGTATTTAGACTACATATTGGAAAATTTATCATAATTTATTTTGATGATATCCTAATTTTTAGTAAGAATATGGAGGAGAATTTAGAACATTTGAAAAAAGTGTTTGACATACTTAGAGCTGAAAGGTTGTTTATCAACCTTGAAAAGAGTGAATTTTACAAGGATAAGTTGGTATTTTTGGGAAATATTATTTCAATAGATGGATTGAGCATGGACCCAAAAAAATCAAGGCTATTCTTGAGTGGCCTACTCCTCAAAGTATCATTGAGGTTAAGAGCTTATGTGGGTTGGCAAATTTCTTCAAGAGAATCATTAAGAATTTTAGTGGCATTAGTGCACCAATAACTGATTGCACTAAAGGGAAGGATTTCACTTGGACCATAGCAACTGATGTGAGTTTCGAACAACTCAAGAAGAAGATTACTGAAGCACCTATTCTTGCTTTGCCAGATTTTGAGAAGCTTTTTACAGTGAATTGTAATGCTTTAGGTGTAGCTATTGGGGTGGTGTTAAGCCAAGAGGGAAAGCCTATGGCCTTTTTCAGTGAGAAGTTAAATGAAGCCAAAAGGAAGTATACCACTTACGATAAAGAATTTTATGCAATGGTACAAGCATTAAAATATTGGAGACATTATCTTCTACATAGAGAGTTCATCTTAATGACTGACAACCAAGCCTTGAAATATATAAATTGGCGATGTAGGTTGTCCCACAAACATGCCAAGTGGGCTTCATTCTTGCAGGCTTCTACTTTTGTTTTGCAACACAAGAGTGGAAAAACCAATGTAGTGGTTGATGCATTGAGCAGAAGGTGACATTTATTGGTTGTAATGAATCATGAGCTAGTTAGTTTTGAAGAAATGAAGAATAATATACAAATGATCCAAACTTTTGTCACATATATTCCATTCTCAACAGTCAAGACCATTCATCTATGCACCCATTTGAAGACTACTTACTATTGGATGGATTTTTGTTTAAAGAGAATCAGCTTTGCATTCCCTTTGGGTCTAGAAGGGAACAACTAATGAAAGAGATGCACTCAAATGGGTTGGGAGGTCACTTTAGAAGAGATAAGACTTTTGGAGCAATAAGTGAGAAATTCTTTTGGCCTAACATGAAGAGAGATGTGGACAGATTTGTTGCTACTTGCAAGGTGTGTCAAATGGCAAAAGGAAGACATCAAAATACTAGCCTATACATGCCTTTATCAATGCCAAGAGAACCATTGACTGATATCTCTATGGATTTTTTCTTGGGTCTTCCATGAACCCAATGAGGTAATGATTCAATGTTTGTGGTGGTGGACTGTTTATCTAAAATGACCCATTTCATTCCTTGTAAGAAGATTAATGATGCAAGTCAAGTGGCCCATTTGTTCTTTAGAGAAATTGTGCGGTTGCATGGTATTCCAGAAACCATAACTAGTGATAGGGACACCAAATTCTTAAGCCACTTTTGGAGAGTTTTGTGGAAAAGGTTGAATAACAAATCATAATTCAGTTCAGCATATCATCCCCAAATCAATGGTCAAACAGGGGTGGGGGGGCTAGCTCGATTGACTAAAGCATCCTATTGCAGGAAAGAGGTCACAAGGTCTAGTCTCCCCCCAAACCCGTGGCACTGGAGGGCATGTCACGCCAGTGCCACCAATCACGTGAAAAAAGTTTACCAGGTGCAATGTAGTTTTAGGGGGGTGGATACCCAACCAATTCCTGCAGTCTAAAAAAAAACCGATGGTCAAATAGAAGTGGTAAATAGGAGCTTGGGAAACCTATTAAGGTGTTTAGTTGGGGACAATCCTTGACAATGGGATTTGGTGATTCCTCAGGCTGAATTTACCTAATTCCAGCATTAATAGATCTACTGGTAAGTCTAAGTCTGTGTTTCAAATTGTATATGGAGCAAATCCTAAGGGAGTTGTAGACTTGGTCGATTTGCCGATAAGCCCACATAACAATCAAGAAGCTACAAATTTTTTAGAGCATATCCAATAGATACATCAACAAGTTAGGCTCAAATTACAATCCATGAATGAACAATATAAGAAGAGAGTTGATTTGCATCTGAGAGAAAATGTTTTCCATGAGGGAGAAATGGTCATGGTTCATCTGCGCAAGGAAAGATATCCCCAAGGCACCTACAACAAATTGAAGCCCAAAAAAGATTGGGCCTTGCAAAATTATAAAGAGGATAAATGACAATGCCTACCAAATTGATTTACCAGAAGAATTGGACATCAGTCCCATTTTTAATGTTGCTAACCTTTATTCATATTCATCAGGAACTATGGAAGATCAGATGGAAGAGGAGCACAATGAGAAGGACAACAACCTTTGGAGTAAGCAGTTGTCGAAGAAGAAAAGAGAGCAAGTTGAACAAATACAAGATACCAAATTAGTGGCAACACAATATGTCATATAAGCTTTATTTTGTTAAGTGGGAAAAATTGTCAGATTCTTACAACTCATGGATCACTGAAGCTGATTTGTTGAAGCACAGTCGACCAGAACCAAGAGGTTCAGATTTTCTCAAAGGAGGGGAGAATGATGTGGAGCATCTCCCTTAATTTCTCCTACCCACATTCTGACCGTGGAATTAAAGGAACTCGTTATTTTTGGTTTTCTCTTATGTTGTTTATGTTTTGTTGTGACAGTTTTGGGTGTGGTCCTATTTTTGGTTGGGAGTGGTATGTGGTCTAGTTAGCTACACGCTGACTGGGGGTTATTTTTAGTTGTGTTTTTTTGGGTTTAAGTTTGGGGGGAGTCGGGGATGAGAGGGGGTTGATTTTTGCGAGAGTATGGAGGGGTTTTCTGAGATGTAATGGTTGTATTGAATCGAGAATGATAAAATGAAAAGACTATTTATCTAAATATGTTCTTGTTTTATTTGTTGGAATCTTGTTTTCTTGTTTTCTGCAGATTTGTGCTTCTGCCATTTGTGTTGAACCGCATCATCTACCTACTGTTTACAATTTAATTATTTTGGTCAAATCTATGTGTATCATTGAAATAATGGATGTATCATTGAAATTGATTGATATTATTTTATTCTGTCATATCCTGATAGTAGGGCATGGCATGTTCATATGTGAAATGCATGTAGATATATCAGGTTGCATCAGATTCCATTTTGCCAGTCGTTTTCAAGTTGCTAGGATTCTCGTGCAAAGTCAGATGTTTTTCGTGTTAGGAAGAATTTTGGGGAAGCGTAAGCTTCATGGTTGGGCAGAAAAGTGTTTGAGTCATGTTCTTGTCTCTTGGTTTGTGGATGACGGTTCTGGTTAGTGGTGGCTAGAGACTCCAATGATTATGTTTATTTACTTGTATTGTTATGACCAAATGGGCATGAGAGCCTGAGCCATATTCTTGCATAAATTATATCTTATACTCTATAATACTTGACTAGATAGTACTTCATGTGGTTTTGTACCTTATTTCTTGTACTTAATCTTTTGGATTAGACACTTTTACATGTGAGATGCAATATGTCATTTGTATGTGCTGAAGATGTTTCATTCCATTTCTGTATTTATGTGGAAATGAGTAACTATTTATTTTCGTGAGATAGTTTAGGGTTTTGAACCTTACAGTGTCAAGATTGTTGGTTAGAGGCAATTGGGCCAATAATCATGTTTGGGTCTATTTTAGAGGGGAGAGTACATTTTAACTCAAATTTTGAGTCTCCTTATGTGTTGTGGTTGTGTCTAACACTCTTGGTTTTGAGAGTAATTATTTATTATATGCAATAGTTGTCATTTGTGACCATTATGGTATTTTCTATTATGTTATTGTAATGTTTTTATATTATCTTTCTAGGCCAAGATCCCTATAGATACCCCCAACTAAATTATTTTTAAAAAACTACAAAATAACACGGATACATCTATAAACATGTGTCCATATATGGTGTAATCAAAGATGATAATATCACATTGGTGTATATTGGTGTATTCTTCGTTAAATTGGTGGTCAAAATGTATAGTGGTAGTCTATTGTGGTTTAACAATGTTAGGAACAATAGGGTGGGGCAAAGTGATAACATAAAAGACAAGATAGAATGGTCAAAAAAGAGGGGGGAGTAAGGATGAAACTTGAACGTTTGTAATCTCTAAAATAAGATGCCTATTAGCAACGATGTAGTCTACAACTAATGAGCCACCAACAAAAGGGAAACATTTTAAGTCATCAAAGCACAAAAAATGACCAAGATCATTGAAGATACCAAGCCATGTGAGTTCCCCAAACTAATCAAGTGCTTATGATATGAGGTTATTTTTTTGTCTAAAGATTTTTTATTGAAGACATCACTTTGTATGTCCACTAATCAAGTCGTAAAAGGATCTAAGTAGGATGTCATATCTAATACATGCAATCGATGCAAGTATTGAAATGAACAATCAAAAGGATCTCGTCAAGAGACAAAAAAAATTGTTATTTTTGTTGTATATTCGTAAATGAAGACAAATATTTAAAATTGTTTATGAAGATTTATAAGGGAAAATAACAAACATCAAAGAATAATTTTAAATAGAAAATAATTTTTCATTAATCTCATAAATTTCTTTCTAAAATGTATATAAAAATTAAAGATAATATCTTTAAAATATCTAGACAAAATTAAAATATTAATAAATATATTATATAACGAAATTACATGGCACATACGTAAAGCCTAACACCAAAACTTAACAAATAGTACATTTTTGTAGTGCATGAAATAAAAGAATAGAAGATCGTTGACATCACGAAGCCAAGAGGCCAAAGATTGGGCTTGGGAAGATTGGGTTTGGGACAGAAAAATATTGTGAAGGAGCTCTTAATTGGCTCGTTTATGCTACACGCAGTAATGGTATAGAACAAATCTGGTAATGCAATTTGTTTCACTGGCTTTGCATCCACCCGGAGTCTTCTGGCATCTCACCTAAGAGCTGCAGTATTGTTGTGGCTCTTCTTCCCGTTGATGATGGTCCTTTCTGCATGAGGTCTATCAAGGGGAAACGTGCGGTAGTGGCATAAAGACTTCTGTATTCATGCTTTTGGAAAATCTTTTCCAGGACGAGCATGGCCTTCTCCTGAGCGTCAGGGCTGCCATTGCGGAGTAACTGCACTATGGGTCCTATACCATCGGCTTTTGCTATTTCCTTCAACCCCGCCTCCCACATGCCATCACCCAGAAGGGTAATCAGCGCATCAAGGGCAGCTTCATCTGCCCGGCACTCTCTGTCCTGCAATGCCCTTACAAGAGGTTCTACTGCTCCTGCATTTACCAAGCAAAACGATGCCTCTGCGGCACATATCCTTCCATGTACATGACAAATGAGCTCAGGATCAGGACTTGCCCACCAACCACAAGCATAATAAAGAACACTGCTTTGAGGTTTCATTACAGCGCTCGTTTTCATTGTGCTTTCTGAAATTTGTCCCAAAGCAGTGGCAGCTCTTTGCTTTGCAAGGGAAGAACCTGTTAAGAGAAAAGCCACAAGCAAAGGCATTATGCCAAGTTCTATTGCTCTTTTCTGAGTACTTAAATCGGATGGGCTGGTGAAGTGTAATAATACTCCAAGAGCATTCTCTATCAGTGTGCCTCCTTCTCTGATTTTACAATTTCTGGATTCTTCTGACGAGAGTAAACGGACAGTTGCATCCAACCCGTCTGCGTCCAAGAGGACCCTCCTTATCCTGTCATTGCCTTTTGGAAGACGACATAGTATACCTGCAGAGACAGCCTTCTCTTCTTCTCTATTGGCATTTGATATTCTGTCCACCAAAGTCTTGATGTGTGTTTCCCTTAGATTTTCTACAAGCTCGTTTTCTCCTCCATCTTCTGCTAAACAGATTAGAAGCTTTGTTACATAGATACGAACATCTGGATTTAGATCACATATGAGAGTCAAAAGTACATGGATGCCCTGCGCATTCCTCACACGAAGCATGATTCTGGAACTCTTGGAAGACAGGCCCAAAAGTATTTGAAGAAGATGAACTTTTAATGAATGCCCTACCAAACAATTATCTAAAATACTCTTAATATTTTCTTCAGAAGCCAATGTTTTTAGCTTATGATGGATTTTTTTCCCTTTAGAAGATGCTCTCGCTAAATTAGCCAGTATCTCAGCTGCTTGCTCTCTTAAGTCGATTTTCATTGAAGCCATAAACATAAGCGTGAACAGACGAGAAGCTACATTTGCGTCAAGAATGCAAACACAATTCTCTGGCATTCTTGACAGATTTTTAAGAGCAGAAAGAGAAACTGACATCGATTCTGGATTATCCTCCGATATCATTTGGAGCAGACTAGGTATAATACCCCCGTTAGTCACAGAAGCCCTACTGCAATCAATATGCTTGATTTTAGAGAGCTTATCTGCAAGAAACATTTTTGTTTTTAGAGACCCTGCACATGCCAAGGAGTTTCTGTCAAAATCATTTATACAGATGTTTACAATCAATCCCACATTATACTTAGAGAACCAAAAGATTTGTAAAAGAGAAATTCTTCTTACGTGGAAATAAAAGCATAGTAAACAAGCAAATGGAAATGGTTAGACCTAGTGTGTATGCTTTACTACATCGGAATTTTTTGACTAGCCGGCACTAGCAAATTCACAAAAGAGCGGTCTAACTCGTTATTCAAACCTCGCCAAGACACTCTCTGATGATCCACCCAGCAACCAAATAGCTTAAGGTACGAAACATCTAAAGCTCAGTGCCTTACCACACAAACGCGATGTATGTAGGGTTTGTGCACACAAGCCACATTGCCTTTCTTATCCTAGCAGAACTTTTATATACATGACATGTGGCAAATCAAGTGATAGTTAATCAAATACCAATAATGGTAGACCAAAAGCACCAACCAATAAATGGAGAATGTACATATCATTTTCCAGCTACGTATCACTGCGATCTCACTATGATCACTCTATTTTGGGAGTGCATCAAATTTGATACATTACATAGACCATAATCAGTATGGCTTATAATGATGAAGTGTCCATGCACAGCCATGGATCCAATCTATCAACTAAAACTAAATATCATCCGAATTCAAACATAACAAGGGCATGAATAAGATACAAATCTAAGCAAATAATTGATTAGCAAATTGTGGAGCAAAATGTCTACCAGCCTCGAACTTAATCAGAAGCTCAATGTTCCTGATAATTGCCTGAAATTTTGAATTCGAATTGCAAGATGATAAAAGCTTAAAAGTATGATACTGGATCAAACTCTGTTTCTTATTAAGAGAAAATGCAACTTCTTCAACAGACTCAAATTTTGTAGCAGGAAGGTCCCAAAACATAGGATGGCTCCAAACTAACAGAAAATTCAGAATGAAGGTAAAAGATAGTATTTGATGAAAATCACCTCTGAAAATGTCTCATATTCAATGGTTGCACCCCACAAACAATAAGTGCTCTGAATTAGTTTGAGAATGAGACCATGTAGTAAGAAGGTAGGTAGTTGGTCTTCCTTGGTGGTGGTTTGATGAAATTTGTCAGAAATCCAATTCAGTAGGGTAAAACTCTCAACTCTTTGGGATGGGGAGAACATAAAGAGAATTTTTATTGCATTGTAAAACTGTTAGAATTACAAAAACCCTGTTATGCTGACTGCCCATAAACAGGACAGAACCAAAACAGATTAAAAGAGATATGATAGAGAAACGAATCTAAGTGAGCCAAAAGGTACTAGAATTATGAACTAGGATTCAGATACACATGGAAACATTATGACTTCAAAAACCAAAAGACTTCAGGGGTAATATTATGGCTGCAGCACATCTGAGTAAGGACTTCAAACTAGTGTTGAACGTGCATAAAGAAGCAGACTTGTAGAAACTTGGTCCTTGAATGTTATGTCAACCAGGCACCACGAAAGCTGATTTTTGAGCTGTCTTCTTTGGCTGGACAGATTTGACTCCATTAATAGGGACTCCCAAAGGAATGCATTTGGGTGTGTGAAAAGCCTAGTCCTGACTCCCCTGTAAACTGAGAGGCCTCCAAATGCCACTAGGCTTGTGTAAGATAAAAAATTGCCTACTTTGCAAATTTTATTTTACATTTTTATACTCAGTATGGCATCCTTTATATTAGTCTCATTCAGGCATCATTTAGCCCATTTTCCAGGCCGAATACTTGTCAAATATATGCAAAAACCAGATGAAAAGCCTCAAGATCATGCCCTCTGCCAACTCCTGATGTCTAGAGAACTCTTCCTATCTAGAAACCAGAGCCTTTGAAACCTGTGTTTATGATCAAAATTTGAATTTAGGTCCCGATGACTGTTAGAACCCTAATCCATGCTATGTTTTCTAATGGTGATTTGCTGGGGATCTTCCAATCAAACTAGTTTTGACTATCATTTGTTACTCTTGCTTCTTCTTGCACTCTTCCTCTATTGGCACTCATACACACATACAAAGTTTTCAAGGAGACACCATTGTTGCAAGGCAGAAAGCTGTCTGTTGAAGATCTAAGTTGGAGCTCCATTTGGCCTCATTCCATACCATGGACTTCTTCCCTCCTCACCACATCTCCGTAGTTTACTTTCTCCTTGCCATTTTCCATTGTATTCCTCTATTTGTTGATCCTCCATTTGTGCCCTGTTTCCCTATTTTCCAAAACCCTTTTCATCCCCTTATGTCGCAGATTTGAAGCTTTTTCCTTCAATCCCTAGCTTTGCCCTTTGCACATCTTGTTAACATTTCATCTCCCACTTACACTCCATTCACTTGCACACACCACCTCAAAGCAGAAATCCTCTTAGGGTTTCATTCTATGTTCCACCAAGTTTCTAGGATGAGGATGGCTAAGGATAGGGGGACGTGTTTTTGGGATGGATTGTTGTGAGGCCATTTTTGGGGACAGAATGGGATGGCAAAGGGGACAACTATATAAAAAATAGGGTGTTAATGGGATATAGCTTCGGTCAGATATAAATGATGATTGCTAAATAGCATCATCATCATTTATATGTGATCGAATTTAATCCTTAAATATATTTCTGGAAAATAAATAAAATTGAATTTATATGCATGCTTAAATTCGACATAACAAATGGTGTTCAAATTCTGCATTGACTAGACTCATATAAATATCTGTCATGTTTGAAGGCTTATTTATATTAATCTTGTTAACCGAGTGTTAGTCGGTTTTTTTTGAAACTCACGCGCTCAAAGGGACACGTCCCATGAGCGGACATGTCTCCACTTGTGGAGACACGTCCTCTCATGAGACGCATCCCTTAGATGTGAGTCTCCAAAAGGTATTTAACTTTGTTCTTTCATTGATATGCAGACATCGAAATCATTAATGTTCTGCATTCAGCACATTCAGGAAAAATAAAATCTGGAAATCGAAAATCTGACTTAGAAATCCTAGTAGAAATCTGAAAGTTAGAATCTCTTTAGAACCCTTAGTCTCTCTCTTTGATAGAAGATTTGATTACATTTACATGGTATCAGAGCCACGTTGTGTGAATCCAAATCAAATCTAAATATCAAATTGCTCAAGAAAATTCATATTTTCTAGAATCGAATTTACATCACATTCTTCATAATGTCAAGTGTGATCAGATTTGAAGATCGCCTTGCAGGAGCACACAATTTCACATCATGGAAATTTAGAATCATGATGATCCTTAAAGAGAATAAGCTAGACTCACTTGTGAGAGAAAATATGAAGGAACCAGAGTCTGAACCTGTGAAAACCCAATGGATAGAAAACAATGAAAAGGCCATGAAAATCCTAGTAGATGCAGTTAGGGATCATATAGTGCCCATCCTAGCAAAACATGAAACTGCATACCATATGTACAAATCTCTTGAGAGTACTTATGAGATCAATAACACCTGCAAGACTCTTGCATTAAAAAGGCAAATCAACAATGCTCAAATAAACAAAGGAGAGTCCATTAATGCATACTTCATGAGGATTATTGAACTAAGGGATCAATTATCCACAATTGGATGTCAGATTGATAGCAAAGAGTTAACTCTAATTGCACTAGGAGGCCTACCAAACTCATGGGAGTCATTTGTTCAAGGAATAAGTGCAAGATCTAAACTCCCTAAGTTTGACAGGCTAAGAACTGACTGCCTTCAAGAAGAAACAAGACTCTCCACAAAAGAAAACAAACAGAAAAACATAGATGAAGACATTCATGTACTCAACACATCGTCTAATAAAAGGAATAAGAAAAACTCCTACAAGAAAGGATCTTTTAAAAGAAAGAGAAATTCCAATGGAAAGGGATCTTCTAAAAAGAAAGACATCTCTCAAGTGCAATGCTTTAGATGTGATCAATATGGCTACTATGCAATGAAGTGCCCTGACAGATCAAAGCAACAAGCATCTTTTGCCAAAGTAGGAAAGACAAATTCAGATCATGAATCTGAGAACTTTGTGTTCTATTCAGCCTTATCTAGTCAAGTATCTAACAATATCAACAACTAGGTGATTGATAGTGGTTCTTCGAGGCACATCACAGGGTTTGGAGAACACTTAGACACTATGACCGAAGAGTCTGATGAAGATGTAACAATTGGGGATGACTCTACACATCAAGTAAAAGGGGTTGGAACTTGTTCCATCACATTGAAATCTGGTCTCTCCCTTCAACTCACTGGAGTCTTATTTGTACCTAGAATAAAGAGGAATCTGATATCCATCTCTGCCCTTGAAGACAATGGATATAGGGTTACATTTATGAATGGAAAAGTTATAGCATGGCCTAAAAACTCAACTATCAAGAAAGCCCAAACTATAGGTGTAAGACAAGGGTACCTTTAAAAACTTTGCACTGAAGTTAAACAAGCCCTTACCCTTGACACCTTTGAGTCAAATGAGATTTGGCATAGAAGATTAGGACACCTTCATTTCCGTGCCCTACCTTCTATGGAAAAATTTGTAACAGGCTTACCTAAGTTAAAACCATCTCATGAAGGAACTTGTAAAGGTTGTGCCTTAGGAAAAAATACAAAGGGATCCTTTCCCATTAGTTTGAGCAAAACCCTAAATGTGTTAGATCTGGTTCACTCTGACTTATGTGGACCCATGTCTGTACCTTCTAAAGCAAGATTTCTATACTATGTCATATTTATAGATGACTTCTCTAGGAAAACCTGGATCTATTTCCTTAAGTGTAAAGAGTCATTAGAAATCCTCAAAAGGTTCAAAGAGTTCAAAGCACCTACGGAAAACTTCTCCGGGAAGAAAATAAAAACCTTAAGGACAGACAATGGGAAAGAATACACCTCTGAAATTTTTAAGGAATTCTGCATGAGTGCTAGAATTAAGAGGGAGTTCACAGTGGCCTACAACCCTCAACAAAATGGGGTCGCTGAAAGAAAAAATAGAACCATTGTAGAAGCTGCCAAAGCAATGTTGCTTGACCAAAACATTGAAACCTCTTTCTGGGCTGAAGCCTCTAGGACTGCTGTCTACATCCAAAATAGATGTCCTCATTCTCATCTTGACAACAAAACTCCTGAAGAAGCCTTCACTGGCATAAAACCTGACATTAGTCTCTTTAGGATTTTTGGTTGTCCTGTCTATATTCATGTGCCCAAGGAGAAGAGATTCAAACTTGAACCTTCCGGAAAGAAAGGGATATTTATGGGATATAGTGAAACCTCCAAGGCCTTCAGGATATTCATACCCGGGCATAATCAAATTGAATTGAGCAGAGATGTTATCTTTGAAGAAGACATTGCATTCAAAAGGGCAAGAAGTTCTAGTGAGATAGAAAATTATTCCCCTAGGGTATTAGAAGTGGATCCTACTCCTGAGATTCAGAGGGAGCATCCTGAGGAAATTCCAAATGAACTTCTATCTACTTCAGATGAGAATACAAATGACAACGGCAAGAAGAGACCACTTTGGGCTAGAAAGATGATCAAAGAAGTTGAGAATCATGCAACACCCAAAGGAACGTTTAGGGAGAGTAAAAGACCCAAACAGTTCTCAAGCTACGTTGCTCTAATGAATGACATCATAAATTCAGAACCCACCAGTGTTTCAGAAGCCTTCAGACATCAAGTATGGAAGGACGCAATGACGGAAGAGTATCAGTCCATTCTAAAGAATGATGTATGGGATATAGTGCCTAGACCAAAAGAGAAATCTGTTGTCTCTTCTAAATGGCTCTTTAAAATCAAACATGTTGCTGATGGCAGTATAGAAAAACATAAGGCACGTTTTGTGGCAAGAGGTTTCTCACAGAAGGAAGGCATTGATTATGAAGAAACATTTGCACCTGTTGCCCGATACACATCTGTGAGAGCAGTGATAGCCATTGCAGCAGTAAAGGCTGGAAGATCCACCAAATGGATGTAAAAACCGCCTTCCTAAATGGAACCATTGAAGAGGAAGTCTATCTAGAACAGCCCGAAGGTTTTGTGATACATAAACCTGACTCACATGTATGCAGACTAAAGAAAGCACTGTATGGACTTAAACAGGCTCCTAGGGCCTGGTATGAAAGAATTGACAGCTACCTCTTGGGACTAGGATTCTCCAAGAATGATGCAGACCCAAATCTTTACTTTAAGGTAATTAAAGGTGATATGTTAATAATTATTTTATATGTTGATGACCTACTGATAACAGGAGAAGATCACCTCATTGCTCAAGGAAAGAAGGATCTAACTTCAGAATTTAACATGAAAGACTTGGGCATTTTACACTACTTTCTAGGTTTGGAAGTCTGGCAGAAACCAGATGGCATCATACTAAACCAAGGAAAGTATACTATTGATATTCTGAAGAGATTTGGAATGTTGGATTGTAGACCTATGTCTACACCTATGGAAACCAACCTTCACAAACTGAAAGAAGCAGTTGCAGAATCCAAGTGTGCAGATTCAACCCTATATAGACAAATGATTGGATCTTTGATAATATGCAGTTAACACTGGGCACGATATTTGTTATCCCGGTAATGTTGCAAGCCAGTTCATGTATGAACCAAATGAAATTCACTTAATCATTTGTGGTATATTTTGAGATATCTTCAAGGCACTATTGGATATGGTCTTCTTTACAAGAATGATCAACTAGACTACATGGAGTACTTTGGTCCGGTTAGGTACGGAAGTAACCCGATCGGAGAAAAGCACATCAGTGTTGCTTAGGTTTAGGATCGGCTATGATCTCACGGATTCTTGAGAAAATCTTGGTGCATGAAGCTCCAGCGGAAGTTGAATACATTCGACCTCAATGGGAGCAAGAGAAGCGGTTTGGCAAGTAAAATTGCTAATGGGACTCTTTGACACTTGAATCCTACAATTATTTCATTGTGATAATCGAGTTGCATCAAAATCTACAGCAAATCCGTCTTTCATGATGAATCTAAGCACATTGAGTCTCTATCATTATGTAAGAGATATGGTGGAAAGGAAAGTGGTCGGTTGGAGTATATCGGTACAAATGATCAAGCTACTTGAGACATTCTCACCAAGCCTCTCTCGAATCCAAGGTAGAGCACTTGGGAAACTTGGTATGGTTGAAATGTAATTTGTTATTTATGTTTGAAATACAAATTGTTTATAAGTTGTACTAATATATAAGGATGTTTAATGTGTAAAGTCTTTTGTCATGTGTGTGACTCCATGACTTTATGGGCCTACTTCCCCTGTGTACATTATTGAAAGGTGACAATCTTTCTAATAATGAGCACTTGTATTTGACATTGTAAAGTGATGACTCTACAATGATAAACTATCATGATAGATATCATGTGACTTGATATCTGTGGACATGTCATGATAGTATCTCTTGGACACTTTGATGGATATCATGGGACTTGATATCATCTAAAGATCATTGTGATCCTTAAGAGATAATCATGGTGGATATTTATATCCGTGGATATGCCATGAATTATGGAAGACATCATGTGACTTGATGTCAGTGCACATACCATAATGAAGATGTGTTATGAAGAATGTCATGTGACTTGACAACATTGAGAAAACATATCATATCTTCGATATAATGTGTGAAGGTGATATCTCCACTTATTTTGATTTGAAATATCTTCCCTAGCTAAGAGGGAGTGTTGATGAATGATAGCTTAGGTCAGATATAAACGATGATTGCTGTAAGCATCATCATCGTTTATATAAGATCAATTGCTCTTCATATTTAATATTTCTAAAATAAGTAAAATCGAATTTTATAATGCATGTATAAAATCGAATTTAAATAAATGATGTTCAAAATACACATTGAATAAAATTCGGAATTCATATAATATATATCCGCCATGTGTGAGGGGGTATATGTGTTAAGTATGTTTAACCGAATGATAATCGGTTGTAAAGGAAACCCGCACGCCCAAAGGGACACGTCCCTTGAGCGGACGTGTCTCCACGTGTGGAGACACGTCCTCTCAAGAGACGCATCCCTTGGGGGCGGGTCTCCTTACATACAAAAAGGAGTTCCACTCTTGATATGCAAACATCGAAATTTATTAATGTTCTGCAATCAGTACATTCAGCATTAAGAGAAGAAATCTAAAAATCGTCTTTGACTTAGAATTTCTCACACAGAATTTCAGACCTTAGTTTATTCTTAGATTTCTAGGATCCTATTTGAAAAAGATTTGATTACATTTACATAGGCAGTGTTTGTTTTCTCCCTGATTTATCTATTGTTAATGGATTTGTAATGCCCCCTCCTTAGTCAGCATCAGGTGTTCAGAGGGTTAGCTCATCACTTGACCCTCGTGAGCTAGCAGTTGTGTTTAGAGGGTTCATCTGGACTGTTTCCCCGGTATTTGGGACATTACACATGGCAGTGGTTTCTGTGGGTTCAGGTTCTAGCATCTGCATTTGCTCATTGGCTCAGTTTTGGACACTTACTATTTATAGTAAGTGATATTTATGGTCATACTATTTTTGGCAAGGCACTTGGACTCCTGGCTTTGGCAATGACATGGGTGGCATGATTAATCATGGCATATTTAATCAGTTATTAATGAAGGGAAGAGGCATTAATGACATTTAATAATAAGAAGTTATATTATAAAGTTATTTAATTAACTTTATAAAAAGGGGGCCACTTAAAGTCAATGAGGCAATTACCCTTCATAAAGTGTTTTAAATATTATTTAATTTTAAGCCAAAGTTTAACTTCAACTTAAAGTGGAGTTCATGTTATTTTTAATGACCAAAAAAGCCACATGAAGAAATCGAACTTTTAGAGGAAGTATATAAACTCCACTTGCAAAATCGACTTCATTGTGTGAAGACTTGATTTTGCTTTTTGGCTGAGTTTCAACACCTGAAGCTGGGGTTTCAGATTTCATCCACCATTGGAGAATGCAAAATCTTCAGTGGAATAGCTGATTTGAGGTGGTGGAAGATCCACCGAATTTTGGCATAAGAGAGGCTTCATTTAGGAGTCTCCATTGAGCAGATTTGAAGAATATTTCATGTGTTTATCAGAAGATTTGCATATCAGATTTATAGTCTGATTATTAAAGCAAACAGCAGCCATCATTCTTCATTGGAGGTGACAAGAACAATTTATTGAGTGCATTTATTGCTGTGAGAAAGCCGTACGGCCTGGGAAGTACAAAACGTCATCATCTTGGAAGAAACGCCTCTCCTCTCAAGCTGTTTTCATTTGTACCTGGTACGGCTGGGTCGGATACTCATTTTGCAAACAAAAGAAGCTGGAAAAAGTGCATGGTCTGCTGCATCAAAAATCTGATCAAGGGTTTCTAGGCGTCTATCAGGTTCTCTTCAAAATTTTGTCTATATTTCTTGCATGTCAAAGAATAATGATCATGTGTAAATAAAAGATTGTTAGTGCTGATAGAAGTAATAAAGAATTGTTATTTTGCATTTGCATGCAAAACTCTATTAGCTGTTCAAGTTTTGGTTATATCAGCATTTTACTTTCCAAAGCATTGCATCTCAAAAAACACAAAAAATAAAAAAAACAAAACATCAGATCAGAAAATTATCATCAGCAAAGTGAAATCAATCAGTGAGTCAAGCCACCCGGGCTTGTTACAGGATTTAATGTAGCCATTGGAGAAAAGTCGATTTGGTTCCCAAATTAGCAATTCCTTTATAAAAATGAGGTCAAGGGGAAGTATCTTTAGTTGCGATTTGGTGATAGTCTCCTGTGGTACTAGAGAGCCCTTTTTTTTTGTTTACTGTCTTCATATGAAATGTGTGCAATTGTCTAGTTGAATTATCTAGTAGGTCAAGGGGAAGTATCTTTAGTTGCGATTTGGTGATAGTCTCCTGTGGTACTAGAGAGCCCTTTTTTTTTGTTTACTGTCTTCATATGAAATGTGTGCAATTGTCTAGTTGAATTATCTAGTAGGTCAAGGGGAAGTATCTTTAGTTGCGATTTGGTGATAGTCTCCTGTGGTACTAGAGAGCCCTTTTTTTTGTTTACTGTCTTCATATGAAATGTGTGCAATTGTCTAGCTGAATTATCTAGTAATCCTTCTAATGTTTTTGGTGAAAGATTCTCAAACTCTCTGAAAGCCATCATGTTTACATCCTTCATCTCCATTATGTGTTTGCAGATCTAGGGAGGGTGATCCATAACAGTGGAATTAGAACCAAGTTAATCTTTTCTCTGTTTTTGCAAGAGAGGGGTAATTCATGACATTCTTGGAGAATTTATTTACTAAGACATGTATGAGGGATGCTTTATGATATTATATGGGAGATGTGCATGTTTATAATATATCTTAATGTGATTGTTCTTGAAGATAACATGTGGAATGTGAAACCTATTTGGGAACAAACTCTAGGACTATTTTAGAATGAACTGGCATGGAAGGCTGTTGCACTTTATAGAACCCACTTCTGTTTGTTGAAGGTTTGTGCTACATTAGACAATTGTTTTCTTGAACAAATCTTGGTGGAGAATGTCCACTTAGATAGAACTGCCACTAACCCCAATGAAGGTTGGGTTGGAACACATTGTTTAGTATAAGTTGATATTGACCAGAAGAGAGATCTTAGAACCAGTTGGCTCATGCAATAATACCAGTGATGTGAATGATGACATTTATAGATGTTTGTTGTACAAGGCTCTATTCAGTTTGATGTGCATACAGCATCCCACTATTTCTCAAAGTATGGAACAAATTGTCACTCCTACGTATTCAAATGATAATTTTCTTTTTTCATAATTTTTGTAAGGAGCGTAGCCTAGGTTTGGTTTTGAGATATGCACTCAATCCGATATTAAGGTGTTGTCTAATCAATGAAATCTTTCAGTCATGCTGCTATATAAATAGTTTCTATGCTTAGCTGTGTATCTAACAGACATTGTAGTTGGCGATCATCTATCTAGACATATGTATATTCATTTAAATGACAATGGATCTATGCTTTTTGAATCTCATTATTAAGAGGAAGTCTCATTGTTTGATCTATTTATACAAATTATAGGATTCTAACCAAGTAAGATGTGCGCCCAGCTTAATGTTCAGATTTTAATGTTAATATTTCAAGCTTTGCTTCCTCATAATGCTAATATTTCATGTTCTTATTCCTTTTAATGTATTTGGCACTCATTACAAAACATTCAAATATTTGTCCTTGATTTTACCTTTCTTTGTTACTGTAACATCTTCTGATATTGATATATTTTTAAGTGTAGGTCAAGCTCAGGGGGAGATCTCCAAAATGTATTGTATGTGGTGATAACCCAGAGATGTCTTTTGAAAACTTCCAAAATTTTGACTATGAAAAGTTTACTCAATCACCAATGTCAGACAAGGTATTAATTATGTTTCCCTCGACGTGTTTGTTTCTTCTTTGGGGTTTGGTCTTTGTATGCATCCTTTCATTTTGAGATCCAAAAAAATCAATTTTTCACAACATATGTTTATTTTCTTTCTACAAACTTAACTAGGTATTGTGGTGCAAGTTTATTATAGTTTTCTCATATCTCAAAAGAAAAGTGATATTCATGATAAAATATTGGCAAGAGGAAGAACCTAATGGAACTTACCTTTTGTTGAGCCAGCAAATATAAATCAGGCTATGATGAAAGGTTGTAGAGTAGGGGTAAACAACTAGCAGTCAAGAAACAATCACTTACGAATTTGTGGTATCATAACACTCTAACGTCCTTTCCTCCAACCAATGAGGTTGATACCTCAACAAATGGACAAAACAAGGGCCAAGGTTTTATGCTTTAACTCCAACAACAAATTTAAGAGAGGTCATAAATGTGTGGATAGTTAATTATTCTATATTATGGGAGTACCAGATATGAAAGAGGAGTAAGGCTTAGAGCCAGATATAGAAGAGGATCTATTTTTAGACCAGCCTACATTTCTTGTCATGCTCCTTCAGGGTGTCACTACATCATAAACACTCAAGGTGAAAGGTTTCTTTAAGAAACAAAGAGTCACAATTTGATTGATTATAGTAGTACCCATAATTTCATTGAAAACAAATTAGCAAAATGCATCTCAACTGCATCATTTACCTTGCAGCAAAGTTCCAAGTTATGATGGGGGATGGTGATAAAGTCAGTTGTTAAGGTAAGTACTACAACCTCAAGTTATAAATAGGTGATTATAGGTTGGAGAGCATTTTGTTTGCCATTCCCATGGGTAGTGTCAACATAACAGTTGGAGTGCATTGCTTACTATGCTGGTGAGCATTGAGATGAATTATCAGGACCTCTTCCTAAGGTTTCAATCTGAGGACTGAATAGTATGACTTTGGGGATTGTGGGAAAAAAGCATGCAAATGGTTAGTTCTCATCAAATGACAAAGTTGTTAAAACACGGCTCTTAAAGATTTGTCTCACAACTATATTCATTAGAGGTTTGACAATGTCAGGTAGCACCAGTAACAGAACTGAAGTTTATAATTGACAAATATTAGGTGGTCTTTGGAAGGATGCCTAAAAGTCTTCCCCAAAAGCAAGATTGTGATTACACTATACAACTTATTCTAAGGAGCCAAACACTCAACATTAGAGATTATTGCTACCCATATATACAGAAGAGTGAAATCGAAAAAGACAGTAAACAATATGCTAGAAGCATGCATTATTTGCTACTGTCATCGATGCCAATCCATTTATATCCAATTTAAACGCCCACTTGATGAGAAGTTGACTGCCAACTTGGACTCAACCTAGTCAGTGTTTATAGAACTCAATACATTGTTGTAAGAACAATCTGGTTGGCTGACTGGAAAGCCTTCACTCATTCAATTCACTGCACTTGCCTCAAACTACTCATGGCCATTGATTTCGAATGAAAAACTTTTATTAAGTTAACAAAATGCATCCTTGACTATAGACCTTCTGAAATATCCCCCTTAGTTTTTTTTTTTTTAGCACACAAAACTTCACCCGTTAACATTAGCCCAAGAAAGATAACAAGCTGAAAGCAACCCTTCACGTTTTGATCACCTAGATCCCGGAGTGGGCAAGGTGATAACATATAGTGTAAGGGGATTTGTTAGTAATAAATTGAAATGGTGGAAGTACAAATGATATTGGGAGCAAGTTGACCAATATAGAAAATGTAAATGCTTAAGTGGCAAGCCAGCCTCTTCCACTTTTCAGCGAGCTACAAGAAAAGTAAATGAAATGTAAAACGCTTAGGTAGCAAGTCAGCCTCTTCCACTTTTTAGTGGGCAACAGATTAAGAAAGCAACTAGGCGGCAATCTAGCCTCTTCCACTTTTCAGTGGGAAAGAAAACACAAATACTAAAATGAAAGAGCTGATTAGTACTACTGAAACAACATTACAAAATAGAGTCTTTTACAATGTATCATGAGATAACTTAGCAATATGAAGGCCCA
>VDFB02000019.1:20992040-21056453 GCA_007258455.2 Sequoia sempervirens
AGTATATTTCCCTTTCCTTGCCATCTTTATCATTTTGTGCTAAAAGTGCCCCTAGTGTTGATGTAGTAGCTGTCACATATAGTATCAGATGTCTTCCATCAATTGGTGGCATAAGGACTGGTGGAGTTAATAGATACTTCTTGATTTGGTCAAATGCTTCTTGACACTTGTCAATCCAATTAAAGGGAATGCCTTTCCTTAACAAATGTTGGAATGGATGGGTCATGTCTGCTAGCTGAGCAATGAACCTATGGATTTATTGTAGTCTTCCTTGTAATGTCCTTAGTTGACTGATATTGGTTGGTGGTGGCATGTCTAAGATATCTTTTACTTTGGCAAGATCAACTTCTATTCCTCTGTGAGAGACTATATATCCTATGAGTTTGCCTGATTGGACCCCAAAAACACATTTCTTTGGATTTAGCCTGAGTTGATATTTTTCAAGTCGAGTGAAAATCTTATCCAATACTACTAAGTGTCCACTTTGTTCTAGAGATTTGTAGAGAAGGTCATCAACATAATCTTCCATAAGGACATACATAATATAGTCATGAAAAATCATGGCTCTCTGATAGGTGGCCCCGACATTTTTTAGTCCAAATGGAATGATGTTCCAACAAAAATTTCCCCAAGCGCATGTGAAAGCGGTATTTGGTTGATCTTTAGTGGCAATTCTAATCTGATTGTAACCTGAGAATCCATCCATTAGTGATAGCATTTCATGTCCAGCAGTTAGATCTACTATGATGTCAATGTTTGAAAGAGGAAAGTCATATTTGGGACAAGCTTTATTGAGGTCTTGGAAATTTGTGCAAACTCTGATCTGGCCATTTAGTTTTGTGATAGGAACTAGATTTGATATCTATTCTGCATAATCAATTGGGTGAATGAATTTGACATCCAAGAGCTTCTTGAGTTCTACCTTGACAAGGAGTGCGATCTGGGGGTACATTTTTCTTAGCTTCTATTTGAATGGATTGGAATTTGGTAGCAATGGTAAGTGATGTAGAACCAATTTAGGATCCAATCTAGGCATATCAACATATGACCATGTAGAGTTGACTTGTTTTTCTGAGAAGAATGCTATGAACATAGGCTTTTCCTCAATGGTCAAGGATGCTGCTAATTGTATTATTCTAGAGTTATCCGATGTTCCAATGTTGACTTCTTATGTTTCTTCTATAAGCAATGATGATCTCTCTCGGTCTATTGGGAGACAATCTTGTCCTCCATCCTCGGGCGCCTCTTAGAGGTTTTCACCTTTGGATACATCCTTTATTTTACTTTTTCGCACTCAGTAGGCGCCTTTTAGTTTTCACCTGAAGATCTATTATTTTTATTTTTACTTTTTTCATTTTCACTTTTGTGACTAGAGGACAAGACGGCCTCACCAAAGTATGCGGCATAATTGAGTTCTATGGAAAATCCAACTTTATGATCCCCACTCGGTATTTCGTCACGAAGTCCCATGAACTCAGGAATGGCACCGTCATTCTCGAAAGTGTCTAAACTTGGTGGTCCTTGTTGGTCCCAATCTATAAGCTGAGGGTAGACAAGACGTAAGCCACCATTGGTATTGTCAAGAATCATTGTGTAGGAAGACATGGTAAAAATGGAACTGGAATCATTAGGATCCCAAGAGGATAGATCAATGGATTTCCAAAAATATTGTTGGATCCATTCTTCCATAGCCAAAGACATTTTTAGGCAGGTACTTGATGGGTTTTGTGAAGAATCAAGGGTAAAAATTTGGTCAAATTCCCCAAATAGTTTGTCAAGGTCCATGAAAGTGGTGGAGGATAGGGAGTCCCATTCATATTCATTCAAATCGATGTCATAATCCCAAGGGCCTTCATGTGTCTCACTCTCATCTGAAGCACTAGCAACCTCACTCGAGGGTGAATCGATACCTCAGATAGGAACTTTTACTAGAACAAACCCTAGCCATTAATGACTTATTAGCTTAGGAGGTTGTAGAGGTTCCAACATTCCCTGCTTGTTTAGACCAAGGCCACTGTGTCCATCATATCCATGTCATTTCATTATTTGGAACCCTTTTGGATACTATTCAATTGGCAATTTCTTAGTTTCAATGTCCTCTTGTTCTTTGTACAACCATGTAAGAATGTGGTCATCTAGAGATTCTTTAGCAAGCTCCCCCCATTTAGTGAAGGTGGTAGGAGGATTGTGGATGAGAAATTTGGGCTGCATAGGATGTGGTTTTCCATATGAATTTGGTGACTTGGGTAACTTGCCAATGAAAAAGAGACTATTCATATCGTGTTCTTCGCAGCCTTTGTCTTGGATCTGGATTTTAGGTGTGGAAGGTGTAATGAATGAGTTGGATTATTTGACAAGGGTGGATGGGTTAATGTAGTGAGATGGAATGAAAGATGAAGTGGAAAATAAAGCCTCTCGATTGATAGGCACATGATGTTCAATAGTTCCCTTGAGGTTGGAGCATTATTGGAAAGGATTAGGGTCGCATGGAATGGTGATTTCAGTGTTTTTATGTGGGAACTTGAGGCATTGATGGTAGGTGGATGGAATAGCCCTCATGGCATAAATTCATGGGTGGCCAAGGAGAAGATTGCAATGTAAGTCCAAATCCAAGACATGAAATACTATCTCTTATATTGTTGGGCCAACTCTTACTAGGAGTGAAATTACACCTTCAGAAGATCGTTCAGCATCATCATAAGCTTTGATTATAATTTTCTTGGTTTAATCAATGCAATTCTCAGAGTACCCCAATTCCTTCACTAATTTTAGTGAGCAAATATTCAAGCCTGCTCCACCGTCTACTAGGACTCGTATGATCTTGTGTGTATTAATGCATACTTCTAGATGTAGAGGACTGTTATGGTCAGATTTTGGTGTTGAAAAGTCTTGTTCATAGAAGGTGACGTGGTGTGGCATAGCAAGGTATCCAACCATGGCCTGAAATTCGTTGACATCTAGATTTGTAGGAACGAAGATTTCTTGCAGGGCTTTATCAAGGATTGCTATGTGCTATGGTGAAATGCGAAGGAGTTCCAAGATAGAAATTTGCGCAGGAGTTTTCCCTAGCTTCTCTAGAAGGTTATATTGACCCTTTGGTTGAGGATTTGTGGATGGACCTAGAATAGTTATCTTGGTTCTGTGGTTGGCGACAACACAATATGATTTCAGCTTATTTATGGTGATAGTGGCAATGTGATCATCAAAGGGCGTCACCTTAAGGATGATGGTGATGTAATCATGTTTGATAGCTGTATAGTTGGCATTGTTGTTATTGTTCCCTGAATTGGAGGCTTTTCCTTTATCATGGTCTTGCAAAGGAGTCTTGAATATTGTATGATCAGCATTGGTTTTTCCTTGTGAATTATCAATTGAAATGGTTTGATCCTTAATAAGGTCTTGAGTGATGTTCTTGAGTGTCCAACATCTAGATGTTTTGTGTCCTTTTGTATGGTGGTATTCACAATATTCGTCATCTTTCCATCAATCAGGTTTGATCAGGGAAGGTTCATAATTCTTGTTCTAGCAGTGTGATGACATTAGATTGCAAAATTTTTTTGAGGACTGATTCGATAGGTTCACCTAAGGGGGTGTATGTTCTCTTGACACGGGGATGACCTCTTCTTTGTTGGTTGTTTTGCATAGCGTTTAGCGTTTGGTTTTGACTTTGTGTTTGGGTATTTGGTGTACTGGATGTGTTTGATGAAGAAGGTCCTTTAAGTTGAATTATTGGTCCTTTGGTTATCAGTTTGGCATCAACAACTTCGTCATTTGTGACATTTTTTTCGGGACCAATATTTTCTTTTGTCATTGTTGGGTTTCGGATTTTCTTTGTTTATCTTGATCAATCCTCTAGTGATAAGGCCTTTCTCAATAAGGACACCCTTCTCAAGAATCTCTTCAAAGGTTGTGCAACATTGGATTTGAATTCAACTCATCAACTCTCTGTTAAGGTTTTCTACAAACATGGTGACAAGTTGTTTTTTAGGAATATGACAAGGGAATTTGCTAACCAATCCTCGCCATCTCTAGTATAACAAGGTAAGTGATTCCCCTACTTCTTGTTTGGTTGTGCTCAATGTTGCAAGGGTGAAATCATTTTTAATGATGAAGGAAAAATGATTTATGAATTTTTTGGCTAGTTCACCCCATGTTCTAATTCCTTGTGGAAGATATGAGAACCAATCTAAGGATGCTCCTATGAGACTTCGTGGGAATAACCTCATCAAATAGGTGGGATCATATGAAACTTCCATGCATGATGTGTTGAATTCATGGATGTGTTCTATTAGATCCCCTGTCCCCTTATATTTAGGCAAAGGTGGAGTTGTGAAATGCAGGGGAAAGGGTGGCATGTATAGATTTTGAAAAAATGGAAAAGGGCACAACTCCTCCACGGAATATGTCTTCTTGTTGGTTCCCAATTGCATGTTGGCCATTCGTTGTTTGAGGGTTTTCATATGTTGGATCAAATAGTCTGCAAGGGATGATGTCGCATTGTTTTGATGAGATGTCATAGTGTTGGCATTAGGGTTGTGTGTTGGATTTGGATTTAGATTGATGTTTTGTGATATGAGACCTTGATTGTCACATGGGTGTGGGTTGTTTTTATTTGGAATGAAATTGGTGTTTGGATTTGTTCCAAAGGTGAAATTTTCATTTGGTGTGGTACTTTGGAATTGTGGTATGGACCCATGATTCATGTTTTGGTTTTGGAAGTTGAATCCTTGGTTTGCAAGTGAGGGTATGGGACCTTGATTTACATTTTGATATGAAGGTGTAGGCCCTTGATTGATGTTTTGATGTGAAAGAATGTTCCCTTGGTTGACATTTTGGCATGAAGGAATGTTCCCTTGATGGACATTTTGAAGTGATGGTAATGATCCTTGAGTGGAGTTTTAGAATGATGGAAGGGGTCCTTGGTTTGTATTTTGAAGTGATGGAATAGACCCTTGATTGTGGTTTTGATTTGGGGTCCTTCATGAGATAATGCACACCTTTCTAGGGTTATTTGGTGGAGATTGATTTAATGAAGGTACACTTTGGAATTGGCATGAGGGCCCTTAGTTTGTGTTTTGGGATGTGGGTATAGAACTTTGGCTTGCATTTTGGATCAAGGGTGTGTGACCTTGGCTTAGATTTTGGATCAAACGTGTAGGACCTTGTGATGTGGACCCTTTATTTTTGTTTTGAAAAAGAGGATTTGTAAAAGTTTTACCCATGGTGTTTGCACAACTACCAAATGTGAAATTTTGACCTTGTGTGGTGGTATAAGTTGGGATGTTTGGAATGTGTGTTGTAGTGGTAGTAGTCATGTGTGTAGTTGTCCCAAGGGGTATGTTTACCATTTGTTGTGATGAAGGCATGCCAAATGGATTTTTCAGTTTCTTGTTCTATGATGGTTGATACATCAAAACCTTGAGTAACTTGGCACCCTTTTTGGCTAATGCATAGAAAAATTTGTTTGGATTGGAACCAACACGTTGGTCAACTACACTCAAAACTCTAGGAACTTGATAAGCCCTTTCAATCTCTTGAGGGGTCAATCTCTTGTTGAATTGTTTAAGGTTTAGTTCTTCCCAAGGGTCACTCTCTTCTCTTTGTGATGTGTTGTTGCAAGGTGTAGATTGATTTGAATCTGTGACATTGTCAGGAAAGGGGCTGCTTAGGAAATCCATGTCCTTTCGTTTGGCTTGTGACCTCATTTCAACCATGTGAGACTTTTAAAAGTTGGGGGATAATGCAAAATGGCAATGAAACTATGCTATGTTTTTTTTTGGATCTTTTTTTTTAGATTTTAAGATATGAATATGCAAGGATGCTAATGCAAGGATGATAATGCAAGGATGGTAATGCAAGGATGGTAATGTCTAAAAGATGAGTGATAGTGGATGCTAAATGACACTAAAAGATTGACTGATGGTCAAAGTGAGTGATAAGGTGACTAAATGATGTTGATTCAAGATCAAGATGATAATGTAACTAAGGTCAAATGAGATTAATCTATATTTTTATTTTTATTTTTGTATTTTTTGGGTGTGAAAATGCAAGGATAATGAAGGATTGATATGATACTAAGATAAAGTAAGCTATTTTTTTGTATGTTTGGAATAAGGTGAAAAGTGCAATCTAAGGAATGCGAGTCTAAATGAGGGTGATGTAATGCAAAGGAATACTAAAATTTTAAACAAAGGGTGGCACTCAAGCTAATGTGAACCCAAGGCAACAAATTCCAAATGTCATTGGCCATAAGAGGACAACCAAGACCAAGACACAAGACTAAGACTCAACTGGACAAAGTGACAATGACAAGGACAATGGTCAATGACAAATAGAATAAGTCACCAAGAATTTCCAAAAGCTCAAAGGTCTCCCTATGTTCAAAATCTAAAGGTTTAGATGCAACCTAAGGATCAAAGTCTGTTTTTGCAATGCAAGGGATTAAGGAATGCAACCTAAAATGCAATGTTTTCCTAATGGGGATGCTCAAATGAGCTAGAAAAACTTGTAGGTCTCTATTTTATTAGATAGAGATCATTGTAAATTGGTTTTGATCAGATTCCAGACACAGATTTCAAGAAATTTTGTTTAGCAGGCAATTGCGGTTTAGTTTTTATCAGATGAGTTTCACAATTGTGGCTTGGGTTGTTAGATGCGGCTCTATTCCTAAAAAATGTATTTCAGGGAGATAATTGTAGTCTTTCAGCTGAAAATTGTGGTTCACAGTGACAGTTATGGGTCTATGTCTGACAGTTGTGGTTCCAGAATGGTTTTTTTGACAGTTTTGATATTTTTCAATGGTTTTGATCCAATTTTTTTACTGTTTCTGATGAGATATGATTGGAAAACACAACAGATAGTATCAAGCAACTTGTTTAGGACTGGTTTGATGTGAAAATGTTTTATTTTTAAAGAAGACAAGAACAATCCTAAGGTTGGAAAGGACAATATTCACTAAATTCCCACTTGGATTTCTCTAGCCATGCTTATTCAAAGCGGATAGCCTAGGAACTTGGTAGCATTGGCTCCCCTCCACAACACTCACTTCTACGGGCATACCAAGTTCTGAATTCTCGGGTCATGACCTCCAAAATTTGCTATCTCTATAGTGAACTGTGAGAATGTGGAACGACTTCAAAGGTCCGACCTCCTGCACCAGAAAAGAGAGGAATTTTGGCCACTACAAACAAGAGGTGTCTAGTAAGGGCATCTGATTCATGAGGTACTTTGATAAACTCCCCCAGGAGGCCTCCCAACCCTTAGAACAAGGGATTTTCATATCATAAAGATTTTGGGGGAGGGCTATCGTTTCCGCTTCCCGTTGATTGTAAACTTTCCTTGCAATCACAAATTTATATAGCAATTCAAAAGGACTTGGTTTTAGCTCGTTACTGCTTGGGTCGTTCCCTTAGGGTGAGTACTTTTTCCCACTAAGGCATGCCCTCTAATGGGTGAACACAAAATCGGATGGGTTTGGCTTTCTGATCATTGAGTTTGCACAAGGTGAGAGCATAATACCTACCACCCTCAAACACTAAGACATGGTGTTCTTTACCCTCTAATTAAATCTATGTGAGAAAGACAATCGTTCATTTTAAACACCAAATAAAATGTTTTCTACTATAAAACAAGCAAAGTGGTTTCAAAATATAATCCTTGGACATTTGAACTTGCAAAACCACTTGTTAGTAGTCTCAAAAGAAAGGTCTTGGACCAACGAGAAAGTTGCACAAACTCTAAGTTATCACCAAAAAGGGGTTAGCACCAAACCAAAAACCGGAATCTAACAACTAAACTAAAATGAAAGAAAAGATTTTAACTAAACTAAAACTCAAATAAAACTAAAAACTAAAAGACTCAAATTTTTTTTGTTGCTCCAAGAAGCAATTTTGGGAGTCCCAACCTAAAGCCACACTCTACAAATAGAAGATTAGAACCCAAAAACTCTATTCTACTCGCAGGAATCAAAAGAAAGATGAAAAAGAGACTAAAATTGAAACTTTTTACCTAGCAGACAAATGTGTCACTCCTTTCAGCAGTTGTGTCGCTGTGTTGCATCACACGATGGCGATTGTGTCATGTTTTTAAATTTGAATTCTCCTGCCCACGGGTGCCTCTTGTAGATGCGTAATTTCTGGACAAGTGTGTTGTTGCATTTGATAGATGTGTCGCTTCTCAGAAAATGCGTCACTATGCTCAATAGTTGCGTCGTTCCGTACCCAAAATTTGCAAAAAAAAACTAAAATTCGTACGAAAAGTTTGCAAAAAATGATGTTCACGTCAAGTTTACCAATGTAAGATGGGGTTTCCTAGTTTCTAGCCTAGAATAGTGATAGCTAACACCTCTAGACCATTAACCACACCTAAAGAAGAGAAAACAATGAAAGCATAAGGAAGATAAAGCCATGAAATCACAATTCTCCCCATGCTTGAATCTTGAATCACTTCCCTTGCTCTCCTATTTCTCCTTTTTGCAATCTTTTCCCTCAGATTTGTTGCTTCACATGTGCAAATACTTGCAAAATAGTAAGTAGAAAGTTGGAGATAATTAGCTATTAAGTTGAAAATGGAGGAGGAAGGTTGTTTTTATAGACAACCTTTCGAATGGACAACTGATATTAATCCTCTAGAAGGATTCCAAGATCAATGGTGGAGGATGCATAAGAGGGAGGTTACAAAATGGATGGTTGAGATTGATTCTCAAAAAGATGTCAAGATCAATGGTCTAGAATTGATGCACCAAGAATATGCTATTCTTGGAGGAATCATGACAAGTATGACACCAACGACTAGGACACCTGATGGCTATGAGAACAATGAAGGCTATGACAGGGGTTAATAATAGAGCATCTTTGACTAGGTGGTGTATAAATAATTTATTTGAAAATGGAGGAAAATGGAGGAAAGGGACAAGTGGCAAATAAATAATTTATTCAAATAATTTATTTAGAGAAAATGAAAAAGGAGCATTTAATTAAATTCATTAATTTAATAAAATGGGGAGATTGAAATTAAAGAGGAATTAAATAATTTCAACAATTATTTAATCATGGAAGAATAAAAGGTCAAATAATAATAATTATTATTTAACTATAGAGAAATAATTAAATAAATGATGATTTATTTAATTATAGAAGAAATGGATATATTAGCGACACAATTAAATAATTTTAATTGATTAGGATAGAATAGAAATGAGAAGCCAAATTAATTAAATAATTAAAAATTATTTAATTAATAGAGGAATATGATCGAACATAATTGAATAATTAAAATTATTCAATTATCGAAGGATGACAACCAAGAAAAATGACACTTGCAGACTTAGGACATTTTTCAGTGTCTATAGTTGCCTCAATGGGTATTGCCTTTGGGTCTAGGGGAGTTGAGCCACCAAGATGCCCTTGCATCTCCTAATCACCCATCATGATGTAATGAGATTATGAGTTAGTAAAATCAATACATATCCACACCATGGATAAGGGAAGGGAGGAATTGTCGAGGGAGTACCGCAAGAGGGAATCTTCTGGATATGCCACTCGAGAGGGGACAAGATGAGCCCACATGGACCAAGGGGATACTTGTCATTGCCTCAACAAGTGTTGCCCTTGGGTCTAGAAGCGTTGGCTACGGAGAAACCCGTTGCAACTCCACTTACCTCACCATGATGGTGTAATGAGTCGATAGATGCTTTAATTTAAATGTGAGTTAGTAAAACCAATACATACCCACACCATGGATAAGGGAAGGAGGGATTGTCGAGGGAGTACAGCGAGAGGGCATCTTCTAGATACGCCACTTGAGGGGACAAGATGAGCCCACATGGGCCAAGGGGGTACTTGTCATTGCCTCAATGGGTATTGCCCTTGGGTCTAGAAGAGTTGGCTACTAGGACAACATTGCAACTTCACTTACCCTACGAGGATTGTTGAGGGAGTACAACAAGAGGGAATCTTCTAGATACGCCACCCAGGAGGGGACAAGATGAGCCCACATGGGCCAAGGGGGTACTTGTCGTTGCTTCAACGGGTGCTACACTTGGGTCTAGAAGAGTTGGCTACTAGGACACCTGCTACAACTCTACTTACCCTACCATGTTGTCATGAGTTTACTAATACTTAGAATATGGTTATTTGTTTATAATTTGTTAACCAAAATAATTATGATTTCTAACCTATGTACAAGGCTTAAATCAAGGAAAAAGAGGGCACTCTCTGAACACATTATTATTTGGGCAAGAAAATTATGATAGATTTGGGAATTTCCCATTAGGGACATTACATAACGTGGATGAGGCATATCAAGTAGCCTTGAAAGAAAAAGAAAATTTGAATAGAATGGGAAAATCGACAAACAAAAGAGGCGGCAACACTTCAAGTAGAGGAATAGGAAGTTCCTTCAAAACGGCTAATGGAGAAGAACCAGAAGATGATGTGAAGCCAAACTTCCGAGGGGTGGCTTTAGAGGCAGGGGATGAGAACAACGATTACTTGAAGGATGGAAACCTTTGAAATGCTTCATTTGTAGTGAAGCCCATAAAGCTACAGATTGCCCTCAAAATCCCAAAAGAGCAATGGTGGTCTAGGAAAAAGGAGAAGAGCCCTTGAGAGAAGATGTTGAAGCAAAAATAGGTGAGAATCTAATGTTGAATAGAACTTTGGTTGTTGGTGACAAGGAAACTCCCACAATTGATTGGAGAAGAAATAGTGTGTTTCAACTACAATGTGAGTGTAAAGATAAGGTGTGTAAAGTAATTGTAGATGGAGGATCCACTGACAACTTGGTAAGTACAAAAATGGTGCAAAGATTATAGCTGGTATGTATTCCAAAACCGAATCCTTATAAAATTTCTTGGTTAAAAAAGGACCATAGCATGCTTGTGAACCAATATTGTCTAGTTGACTTCAAAATTGGTCCTTACGAGGATAGAGTCTTATGCGATGTAGTACCTATGGATGCTTGTCACCTGTTATTGGGTAGAACTTGGTTATATGACATAAATGTAACTCACCATGGTAGAGAAAACACTTATGAGATTAAGCAAGAAGGTAAATTCCATGTATTGAAACCATTTAAAGGAGGAGAGAAAATTGAAATAAAAGACTTGTCTTTGAACACAATGGGGTGTAAAGAGTTTTTTAGAGAATCTAAGGGTGAGACTTGCTATCTATTGTATTCTCTAGAGAATAAGAATTCAGATCAACAAATAATTCCATTGAAGATACAAGAATTGCTACAACAATATTTTGATATGACACCATTTGATCTACTAGCTAGTTTGCCTCCATCCAGAGGCATTACCCATCAAATTGATCTTATCCCAGGTGCCAAACTTCCAAATCAAGCTTCTTATAGGTTGCTTCTACTAGAAAATGAGGAAATGAGGAGACAAATTACTGAATTATTGAAAAAAGGATTTGTAAGAGAAAGCATGATTCCATGTGCCACACTTGCTCTACTCTCTCCTAAGAAGGGGGGTAAATGGGGGTTCTGTATGGATTCTAGAGCCATTAACAAAATCACTGTGAAGTACCGATACCTCATACCCAAAATGGATGACTTGTTAGATTGTTTGTCAGATGCTAAATTCTTCTCCAAAATCGACCTCAAAAGTGGTTACCATCATATTCAGACTATGAAGGTGATGAGTGTTAGACTGCCTTCAAAATGCAAGATGGATTATATGAGTGGGTGGTGATGCCATTCGGACTATCCAATGCTCCAACTACCTTCATGTGAACAATGAACTAGGTATTTAGACTACATATTGGAAAATTTATCATAATTTATTTTGATGATATCCTGATTTTTAGTAAGAATATGGAGGAGCATTTAGAACATTTGAAAAAAGTGTTTGACATACTTAGAGCTATTAAAAGGTTGTTTATCAACCCTGAAAATAGTGAATTTTGCAAGGATAAGTTGGTATTTTTGGGAAATATTATTTCAACAGATGGATTGAGCATGGACCCAAAAAAATCAAGGCTATTCTTGAGTGGCCTACTCCTCAAAGTATCATTGAGGTTAAGAGCTTCCACAGGTTGGTAAATTTCTTCAAGAGATTCATTAAGAATTTTAGTGGCATTAGTGCACCAATAACTAATTGCACTAAAGGGAAGGATTTCACTTGGACCAAAGCAGTTGATGTGAGTTTCAAACAACTCAAGAAGAAGATTATTGAAGCACCTATTCTTGCTTTGCCAGATTTTGAGAAGCCTTTTACAGTGAATTGTAATGCTTTAGGTGTAGCTATTGGGGTGGTGTTAAGCCAAGAGGGAAAGCCTATGGCCTTTTTCAGTGAGAAGTTAAATGAAGCCAAAAGGAAGTATACCACTTACGATAAAGAATTTTATGCAATGGTACAAGCATTAAAATATTGGAGACATTATCTTCTACATAGAGAGTTCATCTTAATGACTGACAACCAAGCCTTGAAATATATAAATTGGCGATGTAGGTTGTCCCACAAACATGCCAAGTGGGCTTCATTCTTGCAGGCTTCTACTTTTGTTTTGCAACACAAGAGTGGAAAAACCAATGTAGTGGTTGATGCATTGAGCAGAAGGTGACATTTATTGGTTGTAATGAATCATGAGCTAGTTAGTTTTGAAGAAATGAAGAATAATATACAAATGATCCAAACTTTTGTCACATATATTCCATTCTCAACAGTCAAGACCATTCATCTATGCACCCATTTGAAGACTACTTACTATTGGATGGATTTTTGTTTAAAGAGAATCAGCTTTGCATTCCCTTTGGGTCTAGAAGGGAACAACTAATGAAAGAGATGCACTCAAATGGGTTGGGAGGTCACTTTAGAAGAGATAAGACTTTTGGAGCAATAAGTGAGAAATTCTTTTGGCCTAACATGAAGAGAGATGTGGACAGATTTGTTGCTACTTGCAAGGTGTGTCAAATGGCAAAAGGAAGACATCAAAATACTAGCCTATACATGCCTTTATCAATGCCAAGAGAACCATTGACTGATATCTCTATGGATTTTTTCTTGGGTCTTCCATGAACCCAATGAGGTAATGATTCAATGTTTGTGGTGGTGGACTGTTTATCTAAAATGACCCATTTCATTCCTTGTAAGAAGATTAATGATGCAAGTCAAGTGGCCCATTTGTTCTTTAGAGAAATTGTGCGGTTGCATGGTATTCCAGAAACCATAACTAGTGATAGGGACACCAAATTCTTAAGCCACTTTTGGAGAGTTTTGTGGAAAAGGTTGAATAACAAATCATAATTCAGTTCAGCATATCATCCCCAAATCAATGGTCAAACAGGGGTGGGGGGGCTAGCTCGATTGACTAAAGCATCCTATTGCAGGAAAGAGGTCACAAGGTCTAGTCTCCCCCCAAACCCGTGGCACTGGAGGGCATGTCACGCCAGTGCCACCAATCACGTGAAAAAAGTTTACCAGGTGCAATGTAGTTTTAGGGGGGTGGATACCCAACCAATTCCTGCAGTCTAAAAAAAAACCGATGGTCAAATAGAAGTGGTAAATAGGAGCTTGGGAAACCTATTAAGGTGTTTAGTTGGGGACAATCCTTGACAATGGGATTTGGTGATTCCTCAGGCTGAATTTACCTAATTCCAGCATTAATAGATCTACTGGTAAGTCTAAGTCTGTGTTTCAAATTGTATATGGAGCAAATCCTAAGGGAGTTGTAGACTTGGTCGATTTGCCGATAAGCCCACATAACAATCAAGAAGCTACAAATTTTTTAGAGCATATCCAATAGATACATCAACAAGTTAGGCTCAAATTACAATCCATGAATGAACAATATAAGAAGAGAGTTGATTTGCATCTGAGAGAAAATGTTTTCCATGAGGGAGAAATGGTCATGGTTCATCTGCGCAAGGAAAGATATCCCCAAGGCACCTACAACAAATTGAAGCCCAAAAAAGATTGGGCCTTGCAAAATTATAAAGAGGATAAATGACAATGCCTACCAAATTGATTTACCAGAAGAATTGGACATCAGTCCCATTTTTAATGTTGCTAACCTTTATTCATATTCATCAGGAACTATGGAAGATCAGATGGAAGAGGAGCACAATGAGAAGGACAACAACCTTTGGAGTAAGCAGTTGTCGAAGAAGAAAAGAGAGCAAGTTGAACAAATACAAGATACCAAATTAGTGGCAACACAATATGTCATATAAGCTTTATTTTGTTAAGTGGGAAAAATTGTCAGATTCTTACAACTCATGGATCACTGAAGCTGATTTGTTGAAGCACAGTCGACCAGAACCAAGAGGTTCAGATTTTCTCAAAGGAGGGGAGAATGATGTGGAGCATCTCCCTTAATTTCTCCTACCCACATTCTGACCGTGGAATTAAAGGAACTCGTTATTTTTGGTTTTCTCTTATGTTGTTTATGTTTTGTTGTGACAGTTTTGGGTGTGGTCCTATTTTTGGTTGGGAGTGGTATGTGGTCTAGTTAGCTACACGCTGACTGGGGGTTATTTTTAGTTGTGTTTTTTTGGGTTTAAGTTTGGGGGGAGTCGGGGATGAGAGGGGGTTGATTTTTGCGAGAGTATGGAGGGGTTTTCTGAGATGTAATGGTTGTATTGAATCGAGAATGATAAAATGAAAAGACTATTTATCTAAATATGTTCTTGTTTTATTTGTTGGAATCTTGTTTTCTTGTTTTCTGCAGATTTGTGCTTCTGCCATTTGTGTTGAACCGCATCATCTACCTACTGTTTACAATTTAATTATTTTGGTCAAATCTATGTGTATCATTGAAATAATGGATGTATCATTGAAATTGATTGATATTATTTTATTCTGTCATATCCTGATAGTAGGGCATGGCATGTTCATATGTGAAATGCATGTAGATATATCAGGTTGCATCAGATTCCATTTTGCCAGTCGTTTTCAAGTTGCTAGGATTCTCGTGCAAAGTCAGATGTTTTTCGTGTTAGGAAGAATTTTGGGGAAGCGTAAGCTTCATGGTTGGGCAGAAAAGTGTTTGAGTCATGTTCTTGTCTCTTGGTTTGTGGATGACGGTTCTGGTTAGTGGTGGCTAGAGACTCCAATGATTATGTTTATTTACTTGTATTGTTATGACCAAATGGGCATGAGAGCCTGAGCCATATTCTTGCATAAATTATATCTTATACTCTATAATACTTGACTAGATAGTACTTCATGTGGTTTTGTACCTTATTTCTTGTACTTAATCTTTTGGATTAGACACTTTTACATGTGAGATGCAATATGTCATTTGTATGTGCTGAAGATGTTTCATTCCATTTCTGTATTTATGTGGAAATGAGTAACTATTTATTTTCGTGAGATAGTTTAGGGTTTTGAACCTTACAGTGTCAAGATTGTTGGTTAGAGGCAATTGGGCCAATAATCATGTTTGGGTCTATTTTAGAGGGGAGAGTACATTTTAACTCAAATTTTGAGTCTCCTTATGTGTTGTGGTTGTGTCTAACACTCTTGGTTTTGAGAGTAATTATTTATTATATGCAATAGTTGTCATTTGTGACCATTATGGTATTTTCTATTATGTTATTGTAATGTTTTTATATTATCTTTCTAGGCCAAGATCCCTATAGATACCCCCAACTAAATTATTTTTAAAAAACTACAAAATAACACGGATACATCTATAAACATGTGTCCATATATGGTGTAATCAAAGATGATAATATCACATTGGTGTATATTGGTGTATTCTTCGTTAAATTGGTGGTCAAAATGTATAGTGGTAGTCTATTGTGGTTTAACAATGTTAGGAACAATAGGGTGGGGCAAAGTGATAACATAAAAGACAAGATAGAATGGTCAAAAAAGAGGGGGGAGTAAGGATGAAACTTGAACGTTTGTAATCTCTAAAATAAGATGCCTATTAGCAACGATGTAGTCTACAACTAATGAGCCACCAACAAAAGGGAAACATTTTAAGTCATCAAAGCACAAAAAATGACCAAGATCATTGAAGATACCAAGCCATGTGAGTTCCCCAAACTAATCAAGTGCTTATGATATGAGGTTATTTTTTTGTCTAAAGATTTTTTATTGAAGACATCACTTTGTATGTCCACTAATCAAGTCGTAAAAGGATCTAAGTAGGATGTCATATCTAATACATGCAATCGATGCAAGTATTGAAATGAACAATCAAAAGGATCTCGTCAAGAGACAAAAAAAATTGTTATTTTTGTTGTATATTCGTAAATGAAGACAAATATTTAAAATTGTTTATGAAGATTTATAAGGGAAAATAACAAACATCAAAGAATAATTTTAAATAGAAAATAATTTTTCATTAATCTCATAAATTTCTTTCTAAAATGTATATAAAAATTAAAGATAATATCTTTAAAATATCTAGACAAAATTAAAATATTAATAAATATATTATATAACGAAATTACATGGCACATACGTAAAGCCTAACACCAAAACTTAACAAATAGTACATTTTTGTAGTGCATGAAATAAAAGAATAGAAGATCGTTGACATCACGAAGCCAAGAGGCCAAAGATTGGGCTTGGGAAGATTGGGTTTGGGACAGAAAAATATTGTGAAGGAGCTCTTAATTGGCTCGTTTATGCTACACGCAGTAATGGTATAGAACAAATCTGGTAATGCAATTTGTTTCACTGGCTTTGCATCCACCCGGAGTCTTCTGGCATCTCACCTAAGAGCTGCAGTATTGTTGTGGCTCTTCTTCCCGTTGATGATGGTCCTTTCTGCATGAGGTCTATCAAGGGGAAACGTGCGGTAGTGGCATAAAGACTTCTGTATTCATGCTTTTGGAAAATCTTTTCCAGGACGAGCATGGCCTTCTCCTGAGCGTCAGGGCTGCCATTGCGGAGTAACTGCACTATGGGTCCTATACCATCGGCTTTTGCTATTTCCTTCAACCCCGCCTCCCACATGCCATCACCCAGAAGGGTAATCAGCGCATCAAGGGCAGCTTCATCTGCCCGGCACTCTCTGTCCTGCAATGCCCTTACAAGAGGTTCTACTGCTCCTGCATTTACCAAGCAAAACGATGCCTCTGCGGCACATATCCTTCCATGTACATGACAAATGAGCTCAGGATCAGGACTTGCCCACCAACCACAAGCATAATAAAGAACACTGCTTTGAGGTTTCATTACAGCGCTCGTTTTCATTGTGCTTTCTGAAATTTGTCCCAAAGCAGTGGCAGCTCTTTGCTTTGCAAGGGAAGAACCTGTTAAGAGAAAAGCCACAAGCAAAGGCATTATGCCAAGTTCTATTGCTCTTTTCTGAGTACTTAAATCGGATGGGCTGGTGAAGTGTAATAATACTCCAAGAGCATTCTCTATCAGTGTGCCTCCTTCTCTGATTTTACAATTTCTGGATTCTTCTGACGAGAGTAAACGGACAGTTGCATCCAACCCGTCTGCGTCCAAGAGGACCCTCCTTATCCTGTCATTGCCTTTTGGAAGACGACATAGTATACCTGCAGAGACAGCCTTCTCTTCTTCTCTATTGGCATTTGATATTCTGTCCACCAAAGTCTTGATGTGTGTTTCCCTTAGATTTTCTACAAGCTCGTTTTCTCCTCCATCTTCTGCTAAACAGATTAGAAGCTTTGTTACATAGATACGAACATCTGGATTTAGATCACATATGAGAGTCAAAAGTACATGGATGCCCTGCGCATTCCTCACACGAAGCATGATTCTGGAACTCTTGGAAGACAGGCCCAAAAGTATTTGAAGAAGATGAACTTTTAATGAATGCCCTACCAAACAATTATCTAAAATACTCTTAATATTTTCTTCAGAAGCCAATGTTTTTAGCTTATGATGGATTTTTTTCCCTTTAGAAGATGCTCTCGCTAAATTAGCCAGTATCTCAGCTGCTTGCTCTCTTAAGTCGATTTTCATTGAAGCCATAAACATAAGCGTGAACAGACGAGAAGCTACATTTGCGTCAAGAATGCAAACACAATTCTCTGGCATTCTTGACAGATTTTTAAGAGCAGAAAGAGAAACTGACATCGATTCTGGATTATCCTCCGATATCATTTGGAGCAGACTAGGTATAATACCCCCGTTAGTCACAGAAGCCCTACTGCAATCAATATGCTTGATTTTAGAGAGCTTATCTGCAAGAAACATTTTTGTTTTTAGAGACCCTGCACATGCCAAGGAGTTTCTGTCAAAATCATTTATACAGATGTTTACAATCAATCCCACATTATACTTAGAGAACCAAAAGATTTGTAAAAGAGAAATTCTTCTTACGTGGAAATAAAAGCATAGTAAACAAGCAAATGGAAATGGTTAGACCTAGTGTGTATGCTTTACTACATCGGAATTTTTTGACTAGCCGGCACTAGCAAATTCACAAAAGAGCGGTCTAACTCGTTATTCAAACCTCGCCAAGACACTCTCTGATGATCCACCCAGCAACCAAATAGCTTAAGGTACGAAACATCTAAAGCTCAGTGCCTTACCACACAAACGCGATGTATGTAGGGTTTGTGCACACAAGCCACATTGCCTTTCTTATCCTAGCAGAACTTTTATATACATGACATGTGGCAAATCAAGTGATAGTTAATCAAATACCAATAATGGTAGACCAAAAGCACCAACCAATAAATGGAGAATGTACATATCATTTTCCAGCTACGTATCACTGCGATCTCACTATGATCACTCTATTTTGGGAGTGCATCAAATTTGATACATTACATAGACCATAATCAGTATGGCTTATAATGATGAAGTGTCCATGCACAGCCATGGATCCAATCTATCAACTAAAACTAAATATCATCCGAATTCAAACATAACAAGGGCATGAATAAGATACAAATCTAAGCAAATAATTGATTAGCAAATTGTGGAGCAAAATGTCTACCAGCCTCGAACTTAATCAGAAGCTCAATGTTCCTGATAATTGCCTGAAATTTTGAATTCGAATTGCAAGATGATAAAAGCTTAAAAGTATGATACTGGATCAAACTCTGTTTCTTATTAAGAGAAAATGCAACTTCTTCAACAGACTCAAATTTTGTAGCAGGAAGGTCCCAAAACATAGGATGGCTCCAAACTAACAGAAAATTCAGAATGAAGGTAAAAGATAGTATTTGATGAAAATCACCTCTGAAAATGTCTCATATTCAATGGTTGCACCCCACAAACAATAAGTGCTCTGAATTAGTTTGAGAATGAGACCATGTAGTAAGAAGGTAGGTAGTTGGTCTTCCTTGGTGGTGGTTTGATGAAATTTGTCAGAAATCCAATTCAGTAGGGTAAAACTCTCAACTCTTTGGGATGGGGAGAACATAAAGAGAATTTTTATTGCATTGTAAAACTGTTAGAATTACAAAAACCCTGTTATGCTGACTGCCCATAAACAGGACAGAACCAAAACAGATTAAAAGAGATATGATAGAGAAACGAATCTAAGTGAGCCAAAAGGTACTAGAATTATGAACTAGGATTCAGATACACATGGAAACATTATGACTTCAAAAACCAAAAGACTTCAGGGGTAATATTATGGCTGCAGCACATCTGAGTAAGGACTTCAAACTAGTGTTGAACGTGCATAAAGAAGCAGACTTGTAGAAACTTGGTCCTTGAATGTTATGTCAACCAGGCACCACGAAAGCTGATTTTTGAGCTGTCTTCTTTGGCTGGACAGATTTGACTCCATTAATAGGGACTCCCAAAGGAATGCATTTGGGTGTGTGAAAAGCCTAGTCCTGACTCCCCTGTAAACTGAGAGGCCTCCAAATGCCACTAGGCTTGTGTAAGATAAAAAATTGCCTACTTTGCAAATTTTATTTTACATTTTTATACTCAGTATGGCATCCTTTATATTAGTCTCATTCAGGCATCATTTAGCCCATTTTCCAGGCCGAATACTTGTCAAATATATGCAAAAACCAGATGAAAAGCCTCAAGATCATGCCCTCTGCCAACTCCTGATGTCTAGAGAACTCTTCCTATCTAGAAACCAGAGCCTTTGAAACCTGTGTTTATGATCAAAATTTGAATTTAGGTCCCGATGACTGTTAGAACCCTAATCCATGCTATGTTTTCTAATGGTGATTTGCTGGGGATCTTCCAATCAAACTAGTTTTGACTATCATTTGTTACTCTTGCTTCTTCTTGCACTCTTCCTCTATTGGCACTCATACACACATACAAAGTTTTCAAGGAGACACCATTGTTGCAAGGCAGAAAGCTGTCTGTTGAAGATCTAAGTTGGAGCTCCATTTGGCCTCATTCCATACCATGGACTTCTTCCCTCCTCACCACATCTCCGTAGTTTACTTTCTCCTTGCCATTTTCCATTGTATTCCTCTATTTGTTGATCCTCCATTTGTGCCCTGTTTCCCTATTTTCCAAAACCCTTTTCATCCCCTTATGTCGCAGATTTGAAGCTTTTTCCTTCAATCCCTAGCTTTGCCCTTTGCACATCTTGTTAACATTTCATCTCCCACTTACACTCCATTCACTTGCACACACCACCTCAAAGCAGAAATCCTCTTAGGGTTTCATTCTATGTTCCACCAAGTTTCTAGGATGAGGATGGCTAAGGATAGGGGGACGTGTTTTTGGGATGGATTGTTGTGAGGCCATTTTTGGGGACAGAATGGGATGGCAAAGGGGACAACTATATAAAAAATAGGGTGTTAATGGGATATAGCTTCGGTCAGATATAAATGATGATTGCTAAATAGCATCATCATCATTTATATGTGATCGAATTTAATCCTTAAATATATTTCTGGAAAATAAATAAAATTGAATTTATATGCATGCTTAAATTCGACATAACAAATGGTGTTCAAATTCTGCATTGACTAGACTCATATAAATATCTGTCATGTTTGAAGGCTTATTTATATTAATCTTGTTAACCGAGTGTTAGTCGGTTTTTTTTGAAACTCACGCGCTCAAAGGGACACGTCCCATGAGCGGACATGTCTCCACTTGTGGAGACACGTCCTCTCATGAGACGCATCCCTTAGATGTGAGTCTCCAAAAGGTATTTAACTTTGTTCTTTCATTGATATGCAGACATCGAAATCATTAATGTTCTGCATTCAGCACATTCAGGAAAAATAAAATCTGGAAATCGAAAATCTGACTTAGAAATCCTAGTAGAAATCTGAAAGTTAGAATCTCTTTAGAACCCTTAGTCTCTCTCTTTGATAGAAGATTTGATTACATTTACATGGTATCAGAGCCACGTTGTGTGAATCCAAATCAAATCTAAATATCAAATTGCTCAAGAAAATTCATATTTTCTAGAATCGAATTTACATCACATTCTTCATAATGTCAAGTGTGATCAGATTTGAAGATCGCCTTGCAGGAGCACACAATTTCACATCATGGAAATTTAGAATCATGATGATCCTTAAAGAGAATAAGCTAGACTCACTTGTGAGAGAAAATATGAAGGAACCAGAGTCTGAACCTGTGAAAACCCAATGGATAGAAAACAATGAAAAGGCCATGAAAATCCTAGTAGATGCAGTTAGGGATCATATAGTGCCCATCCTAGCAAAACATGAAACTGCATACCATATGTACAAATCTCTTGAGAGTACTTATGAGATCAATAACACCTGCAAGACTCTTGCATTAAAAAGGCAAATCAACAATGCTCAAATAAACAAAGGAGAGTCCATTAATGCATACTTCATGAGGATTATTGAACTAAGGGATCAATTATCCACAATTGGATGTCAGATTGATAGCAAAGAGTTAACTCTAATTGCACTAGGAGGCCTACCAAACTCATGGGAGTCATTTGTTCAAGGAATAAGTGCAAGATCTAAACTCCCTAAGTTTGACAGGCTAAGAACTGACTGCCTTCAAGAAGAAACAAGACTCTCCACAAAAGAAAACAAACAGAAAAACATAGATGAAGACATTCATGTACTCAACACATCGTCTAATAAAAGGAATAAGAAAAACTCCTACAAGAAAGGATCTTTTAAAAGAAAGAGAAATTCCAATGGAAAGGGATCTTCTAAAAAGAAAGACATCTCTCAAGTGCAATGCTTTAGATGTGATCAATATGGCCACTATGCAATGAAGTGCCCTGACAGATCAAAGCAACAAGCATCTTTTGCCAAAGTAGGAAAGACAAATTCAGATCATGAATCTGAGAACTTTGTGTTCTATTCAGCCTTATCTAGTCAAGTATCTAACAATATCAACAACTAGGTGATTGATAGTGGTTCTTCGAGGCACATCACAGGGTTTGGAGAACACTTAGACACTATGACCGAAGAGTCTGATGAAGATGTAACAATTGGGGATGACTCTACACATCAAGTAAAAGGGGTTGGAACTTGTTCCATCACATTGAAATCTGGTCTCTCCCTTCAACTCACTGGAGTCTTATTTGTACCTAGAATAAAGAGGAATCTGATATCCATCTCTGCCCTTGAAGACAATGGATATAGGGTTACATTTATGAATGGAAAAGTTATAGCATGGCCTAAAAACTCAACTATCAAGAAAGCCCAAACTATAGGTGTAAGACAAGGGTACCTTTAAAAACTTTGCACTGAAGTTAAACAAGCCCTTACCCTTGACACCTTTGAGTCAAATGAGATTTGGCATAGAAGATTAGGACACCTTCATTTCCGTGCCCTACCTTCTATGGAAAAATTTGTAACAGGCTTACCTAAGTTAAAACCATCTCATGAAGGAACTTGTAAAGGTTGTGCCTTAGGAAAAAATACAAAGGGATCCTTTCCCATTAGTTTGAGCAAAACCCTAAATGTGTTAGATCTGGTTCACTCGGACTTATGTGGACCCATGTCTGTACCTTCTAAAGCAGGATTTCTACACTATGTCATATTTATAGATGACTTCTCTAGGAAAACTTGGATCTATTTCCTTAAGTGTAAAGAGTCATTAGAAATCCTCAAAAGGTTCAAAGAGTTCAAAGCACTTTCGGAAAACTTCTCCAGGAAGAAAATAAAAACCTTAAGGACAGACAATGGGAAAGAATACACCTCTGAAATTTTTAAGGAATTTTGCATGAGTGCTAGAATTAAGAGGGAGTTCACAGTGGCCTACAACCCTCAACAAAATGGGGTTGTTGAAAGAAAAAATAGAACCATTGTAGAAGCTGCCAAAGCAATGTTGCTTGACCAAAACATTGAAACCTCTTTCTGGGCAGAAGCCTCTAGGACTGCTGTCTACATCCAAAATAGATGTCCTCATTCTCATCTTGACAACAAAACTCCTGAAGAAGCCTTCACTGGCATAAAACCTGACATTAGTCACTTTAGGATTTTTGGTTGTCCCGTCTATATTCATGTGCCCAAGGAGAAGAGATTCAAACTTGAACCTTCCGGAAAGAAAGGGATATTTATGGGATATAGTGAAACCTCCAAGGCCTTCAGGATATTCATACCCGGGCAGAATCAAATTGAATTGAGCAGAGATGTCATCTTTGAAGAAGACATTGCATTCAAGAGGGCAAGAAGTTCTAGTGAGACTGAAACCTATTCCCCTAGAGTACCTGAAATGGAACCTGCTCCTGAGATTCAGAGGGAGCATCCTGAGGAAATGCCACATGAACTTCCTTCTACTTCAAATGAGAATACAGATGACAACGGCAGAAAGAGACCACTTTGGGCCAAGAAGATGATCAAAGAAGCAGAGGATCATGCAACACCCAAAGGAACGTTCAGGGAGAGTAAAAGACCCAAACATTTCTCTAGCTATGTTGCTCTAATGAACAACATCATAAACTCAGAACCTATCAGTGTTACAGAAGCTTTCCGACATCAAGCATGGAAGGATGCAATGACAGAGGAATATCAGTCTATTCTAAAGAATGATGTATGGGATATAGTGCCTAGACCAAAAGAGAAATCTGTTCTCTCTTCCAAATGGCTCTTCAAAATCAAGCATGCTGTTGATGGCAGTATAGAAAAACATAAAGCACGTTTTGTGGCAAGAGATTTTTCTCAAAAGGAAGGCATTGATTACGAAGAAACATTTGCACCTGTTGCCCATTACACTTCAGTAAGAGCAGTGTTAGCCATTGCAACAGCTAAAGGTTGGAAGATCCATCAAATGGATGTGAAAATTGCCTTCTTGAATGGAACCATTGAAGGAGAAATCTATTTGGAACAGCCTGAAGGTTTTGTGATACATAAACCTGACTCACATGTATGCAGACTGAAGAAAGCCCTCTATGGACTTAAACAGGCTCCCAGGGTCTGGTATGAAAGAATTGACAGCTATCTCTTGGGATTAGGATTTTCCAAGAATGATGCCGACTCCAATCTCTACTTCAAGGTAATTAAAGGTGATATGCTAATAATTATTTTATATGTTGATGACCTGCTGATAACAGGAGAAGATCACCTCATTGCTCAAGGGAAGCAGGATCTAATTTCTGAATTTGACATGAAAGACTTGGGCATTCTACACTACTTCCTAGGTTTAGAAGTATGGCAGAAATCAGAGGGCATTATACAAAACCAAGGGAAGTATACTATTGATATTCTGAAGAAATTTGGAATGTTGGACTGTAGACCGATGTCTACACCTATGGAAACCAACCTTCACAAATTGAAAGAAGCAATAGTCGAATCCAAGTGTGCAAATCCAACCCTTTACAGACAGATGATTGGATCCTTGATGTATCTGGTCAACACCAGACTTGATATTTGCTATGCAGTGAATGTTCTCAGCCAGTTCATGTGTGAGCCAAAGGAAATTCACTTAATGGCTGTGAAACATATTTTGAGATCAAGGCACTATTGGATATGGTCTTCTTTACAAGAATGATCAACTAGATCTACATGGTACTCTAATTCAGATTGGGCTGGAAGTATAACCGATCGGAAAAGCACATCAGGATGTTGCTTCAGTTTAGGATCAGCTATGATCTCTTAGATTTGCAGAAAACAATCTTCAGTTGCACAGAGCTCAACAGAAGCTGAATACATTGCAGCCTCAATGGGAGCAAGAGAAGCAGTTTGGCTTCGTAAATTGCTTGTGGGACTCTTTGGTGAGCCCTTGAATCCTACAATTATTCATTGTGATAATCGAGTTGCATCAAACTCTCTCAGAACTCCGCCTTTCATGATAGATCTAAGCACACTGAGATCCCCTATCATTATGTAAGAGATATGGTGGAAAGGAAAGTGATTCAATTGGAGTATATTAGTACAAATGATCAAACTGCAGACATTCTCACCAAGCCTCTCTCCCGAATCAAGGTAGAGCACTTCAGGAAGAAACTTGGTATGGTTGAAATGTAATTTGTTATTTATGTTTGAAATTCAAATTGTTTATCAAATTGTACTAATATATAAAGATGTTTAAATGTGTAAACTCTTTTGTCATGTGTGTGACTCCATGACTTTATGGGCCTACTCCCCCTGTGTACATTATTGAAAGGTGACGATCTTTCTAATAATGAACACTTGTATTTGACATTGTAAAGTGACGACTCTACAATGATAAACTATCATGATAGATATCATGTGACTTGATATCTATGGACATGTCATGATAGTATCTCTTGGACACTTTGATGGATATCATGGGACTTGATATAATCTAAAGATCATTGTGATCCTTAAGAGATAATCATGGTGGATATTTATATCCGTGGATATGCCATGAATTATGGTAGACATCATGTGACTTGATGTCAGTGCACATACCATAATGAAGATGTGTTATGAAGAATGTCATGTGACTTGACAACTTTGAGAAAACATATCATATCTTCAATATCACGTGTGAAGGTGATATCTCCACTTATTTGATTTGAAATATCTTCCCTAGCTAAGAGGGAGTGTTAATGGGATATAGCTTTGGTCAGATATAAATGATGATTGCTAAATAGCATCATCATCATTTATATGTGATCGAATTTAATCCTTAAATATATATTTCTGGAAAATAAATAAAATTGAATTTATATGCATGCTTAAATTCGACATAACAAATGGTGTTCAAATTCTGCATTGACTAGACTCATATAAATATCTGTCATGTTTGAAGGCTTATTTATATTAATCTTGTTAACCGAGTGTTAGTCGGTTTTCTTTGAAACTCACGCACTCAAAGGGACACATCCCATGAGCGGACGTGTCTCCACTTGTGGAGACACGTCCTCTCATGAGACGCATCCCTTAGATGTGAGTCTCCAAAAGGTATTTAACTTTGTTCTTTCATTGATATGCAGACATCGAAATCATTAATGTTCTGCAATCAGCACATTCAGTATAAATCTGGAAATCGAAAATCTGTCTTAGAATTTTAGTAGAATTCTGGAAACTTAGAATCTCTTTAGAACCCTTAGTCTCTCATTTTGATAGAAGATTTGATTACATTTTTACATAGGAAATTTGAAATATTCATATAATAAATAATGATAAGGAATTCATCATATTGACATATACATTAAAGAAACCATAAATTTCAAATAGATAATCAAATTAACCTTTGAAGAAGTGCCTACCTTCTATTTACATATCACTCTTGCAAATATCAAAAATACAATGTCCAACTTTACAAACATCAAAACAATATGTCTAGATTGTATATAGATGTACACTATGCCTTTACACAGTTGGATACCAAATTTTCAATCTTTGAAATAGGCATTAAAGTAGTTAAATTTAACATAGGATTAAAATAATGAAGACTGAAATTGTAAACATGGCAGTGCAGCCAAGAGCCAACAACAGCAGCAATACTGTTGCTACAACTTCCACCTAACAACAAAAAATAAAAGGAGCCTTCTTGAAACTTGAGGCAAACCCCAAGATTTTTTTTCTTCCTTTGTAAACGCTCTATATCTATACATAACCGAAAAGTTTTTTGGATACTCTAGTGTATTTTTTTTGGCTATATCATATTTAAGTTTAAATTTTATATAAATTCTTCCACTACTTTTATCCCATGGTTCCTTCAAATATTATGGTTTTGTCCAAATGCAGAAGCAATAGCACCAAAATACAATGCCTTTACATCACTCTATTTACATAATTGATACCAAATTTTCAATCTTTGAAAATATCATTAAATTTAACATATGATTAAAATAATGGACTGAAATTGTAAACATCACAGTGCAGCCAAAAGCCAACAAAACAGCAAAAAAAAACAATACTGCTACAACTTCCACCTAACAAAGAAAAGGAACCTTCCTGAAACTTGAGGCAAACCCCAAGGTTTTTTCTTCTTCCTTTGTAAATGTCTACAATCTATTACATACCCAAAAACATTTCTGGATACTCTGGTGTATCTTTTTTTTTTTGCTATATCACATCTAAGTTTAAACTTTGTATAAATTCTTCCACTACTTTTATCCCATGGTTCCTTCAAATATTATGGTTTGTCCAAATGCAGAAGCAATAGCACCATCATGGAATAGATTCCTCTATAGAATCTTAACAAGGATTTGAAATAAATCATAAAGCTTAATAAATCATTACTTTTTGTAAGTTTGGGTGTTTTTTATAAAACTCTTTTACGGCAGTAGGAGATAGGGGACGTCTGAGACATCCCTAGCCATCTCAAGGATGTCCGGCATTCCCTTGCCTGACCCCACGTCTCCGAGATGTTTCTGTAAAAAATAAATTAAATGGAGATGCCTAGGGGACATCCCCAAGCCATCCCCAAGATGTCCCCAATACGGGTATGCCTAGAAAAACCTAGAGGACACATCCCTAGAGAACATAGGTTTCATTTCTTAGACTCACAATCTCTACACATCACTCTTAACACCCCCATTAAGAACCTCACACACTCCTATTTAGGAAGCTGAAATATACCAAAATAGGGAACTGACTAAGGCAATTTCTGAAAAGCACATAACCATTTTTTTCCCCCTCTAATATGAACATCATTTTCTCAACATAGAAAAATCACATCATCATTTTGAAGGCATCAAAGAGCTCAAAAAGAGAAAAAAGCCAAGCAGCTTTAGAAAATTGCTAGCCATTTGGATCTAAGGACACCAACATGGACACTAGTACCTATCTCTAGTGATTGTGTCCAAGAATATATCAAATTGAGCTGAAACTTTTGGGGAACCTTTCCCAGGGTCCATTTCCAACCTCGGGATCTTGTATTAGACACATATTTCTAACTCTATTCTTTGTTTTTCAATAGCTTAATCAATTTTTATTTCTATTTCTATTCCCAGCTCCCATATGATTTATAGTAAATCTAGATCAAAATATTTATTGTTTTCACATATTTCCATTAGAATATAGAAATCTAGTAGTTTATTCATTATTGCAAGAAAAATAGTTTTATAGATAAATTAACACCTTAATCCCTCCTAATGTGCTAGGAGCAAAAACAAAGTTGATCCAGAGAATGTGCATTGGACAAAACCACCTAGTGGATTCCTAAAGCTCAACTTTGAAAGAGCTTCAAAGGGTAATCTAGAGTTGGCTAGCACTAGTGATGTCATTAGGAATGATCAAGGTTGTTTTGTTAAGCGGTGTTGCTCTTCTAAGTGTTCATTCCAACAAGGAAAAATGGACTGTTGTTGTGGAAGGTTTTGACCTTGCCCACGAGATCGAATGTAGAAAGTTGATTGTCAAAGGGAAATCCTTTGTGGTTATTTAGGGCTTTCCTAGAAAGGATTGCTTCAATTGGAAAGAAAGATTAAGGCTCTTGCTATTTGTGATGGTTTCGAGGAAATTTTCTGGGAAAGTAATAAGGCATCAAATCTACTTGCTAATCATGGGGTGGACTTACATCCTTTTTTGAGTTTGGTGGTGGATTGCATAGAAGCACATAAGGCTTTGATATGATTATTTTAATAGACGTGCCTCTATAATTATTTTTCCTCAATGGAAAATGGGTGTTTTTGTGGGTCTCAACTATCCTTCCCTCCATTAATTTTGTGTCACCATCTAGATGTTGTTGGGTGTACCATGCATTAGTTTTAATGATGTTTTTATTAAGCTGCAAATTGCCTTGTGGGCCAAAGGATTCATGGCAAATGTTGTGGAATAGAATTAATGGTAGCGAGTGGGAAGCTTTTCTATAGACAAATCTCCCCACCTACCATTGTTGATGGTCTTAAGCGTGCCTTTATAGAATTAACCAATTTGCACATGTGTCTATGTTTTTAAGAGGCTATGGTTCCTGAAGGGGCTCAAGTTATGTGTCTAGGATTGTGTATATAAAGCTATGTTCCATGGCATTTCGGGGACGGGGACGGGGACAAGGGGACGATGATATATATTTCCTTGACCACATCCTTCTGGCCATCTCGGTCTGCATGCACTCCACTGCACTGTCGGACTGAAGCACATTGAGCTCCCTTACCTTCAAGCTGCAAACCCTTCTCGAACTGTCCCACAGCTCGGCCTCAGAGAGTCCCTGACTCAACCCTACTGCGCTGAAACCAACTCTTGGTCTCAGGGAATCCTAGATTCCACGCTTCTTGTTGCACCACACAGCTTTGATACCAACTCCATTGGTATCAAAGGATTCCTTTACCCCACGCAACCTCCGCTCTAATACCAACTGTCACGGGGCTGGGTCGAACCAACTTCCTGGCTTCCATGAGAGTTACTCCCAACTCAGCTTGCCTACCAACTCAGCTCCACGCCCCTGGCGCTTCCACGCTCCATGCCTCCGGCTCACTCTAGCTCTTGCCCTTGGCATCACCCTCGTCCACTCACTTGGACTATGCTGCACCCTGTACAAACTTTTGTGGGTTACCCCGAGTCTTCATCCTTACGTCCCCCATAAGACCTCCGACTACTAACTTGCCCACCTTTAACTCCTAGCTCACCTTGTTCCAAGCCCTGAGCTCCCCTTGGACTGGCCCCACACCACTGCATACATGCCCCTGTTGGTGATCCTTGATACTCGTGCTCCCAATGTACTCTAACCAACTCATGCATACCTCCAAGCCCAACTCTAACTCCCTAAGTCCTACCCTAGCTCCTGGAACACAACTCCTAAGCCATCCCCTCACTCTGCATTGCGCCCAAGAACACCCCTGCATCCTTGTCCAATGACTCGCCCCTACACGGGCTCTCCACTTGGTCCACACAACACCCCGATCCGGCCTCCCAAGCCCATCTCAATCTGCCCCCACTATACTGGGCGCTGGCCCCATGCCAACTCAGCTCCATCCCCATGACTTCACCTAAGCAACTGTAATGTCCCCGTTTTTAGCACTTAACTTTTCAGTGATTGGTAGCCTATTCCCAGTGTGTTGTCGGCTGGTCAGTGGCAGAATTAGGGTTTCTGGCCGTTTGATGGGTTCTCTTGAAGATTCAGGGTTTTGCTTGTTGGAGTTTGGTTGTTTGGATTCTGGATTCCTTCTGGGTTTTCAGAGAGCTTCGCAGAGGTATGACTTGCAATTGTGTCGGGCAACTTTTTCAGACTTACTATTTTTAGTAAGTTATGACAGCTACAGCTTGGAGTCGGGGATTTTGGATTGCGGATTCTTTCTGTGTTTTCAGAAAGCTTCGCAATGGTGTCGCATGCACTTTGATCTAAGCAACTTTCCGAATTTACTATTTTTAGTAAATTCTATTTTTAGCAATGGTCAAATCAGCATCAGCTCAGCAAGCTTTCATTTTCTGGCAGTTCATTGGGTAATTCTAATTTTTGGTTTAAGGGGTTCATTTTGGAGAAATAAGTCATTTAAAGTTAATAATGTTTTATTTTATCAAATAACCCCTTGTCCTAGTAATATGACTTTAAGTTGTTTTAAAAAGGGGGACTTTGAGGGTGGTCATCTCATGGGGAATTATTTTGATATTTCTAAAGTCAAAAATACTTCTTGGAGAAAGGGACGCCATTTTATGAAGAGGGGATTTTTAATAAAGTCAAGATTGAACATTATGAAAGGGGGCGCCCAAACTAGAGGGAAAAGGAGTCAATTCAAATTTGAAATTAGGGTTTGTTTTCTAGAAGCTTCTGGAGGGCCTTCTCAAAGTTATAAAAGGGAGCCTTGGGACTTCATTTATCATCTTATTTTTCTATCATACTATTATGCTGCTGAAATACTTTCAGAGTTACTTCGAGGGATGCATACCTCCTAGCCATTTCTCTTGGTTTCGTGCTTGAAAGATAGCACCTAGCTAAGGCTTCCGAGACTGCTTCTCATCCAGACAAGCAGACAGAGCATCAAGGTTGAAGATTTCAAAGATTTTGTCAGTTTTGCATTTGCTGGTTAGGGTTTGGCTGAAGTAGAAATCTGTTCATAAGTCTTTGCATGAATTTTTGTTGGTTCTGGGTACTTTACATATGGCTTCCTCATCCTAGGGCGCCCCTCTTTGGTGAGTTCCAGATTTTATTATTGAGTGTATGATTTTATCTTCTCAAAATCGCCCTTCTCCTTGGCCGTACCATTCCGGGCTGTCTTGGGAAGTGTGCCAAAAAATAATATCACAGTTTGTCAGTAGTTTCTCAGTCAGGTTTTCATTGTCAGCATTCTAGCTCTCGTTTGCATCTAGTTTCAAGTGATTTGGTTGGGTTTTGAGTGAGTTATGAGCTTTTTAGTGGATTACTGTGTTGCTGGTTGATGTTTCCAGATTTGCTGATTTTATATCAAACTTCCAGAAGTTCGGTTCATGTGTTGTTTTCTCAATATTGTGAAGTCAAATAAGTCGGAACAGCATTCTATCAGTGGTTGCTTTGGTTTAACACTTTGTAACACTTTGTAATTTGCAGATTGTGCATTGTAAGGCTGTTAATAGAAGTACTATTTCAGTCATTTTTATATTCTGCAATTACTTAGTTTTAGCAGCAGCAAACCTAATAATCTTTGGACGGTTTACCGCCAGAGATGGGTGAATGAACTACACACTTAAAGTTCTTGGATGGTATTCCGCCAAGAAGGGAATTAAAGCTTTGCACTTCTTACATTGTATTCGCTCCCGCTGAATAAGTGGTAGAGCTTCCTTTCAGCATTGTATTTACTTTTTGTTACTCCGCCAGATGGTCGCTACTTGCCCTACTTGGGTCGGAAAGCACATCCGTGGTGTTGAGTCTTTTCCTTTAATTGCTGGTTATGATTTGAGCTAACCTTTAACGGGTTCTTGTTGTATTGGATTGTTCATTGTAAAATTTTAAAAAATTGGTCCGGTTCATTACAGCAACCCTCTGAGATCCCCTTGGCTCTACCTTCCTCGGCCCTATTGCAACCAACACTCCTTGAGGGGGTGCGCCCAGCACACCTCGACCTAACTCCCCACTTCAGATACACCCAGTGCACCCTACTTCTCCTTTTGGCGCCCCTAAGACCTACCCTACATTCCCAAACAACCTAGCACCAACTCGAGTTCCTAGCTCACTCATAGCGTCCCTAACTACTCATCCTAGATGAGTCCAACATTCGTCTCCCTTGGCGACATGCCTTGGAGGCGACCCATGCTGAGTCCCCAACTACATCCGCTTCACTGGGTTGGGACTCGTCCCACGCTTGTCTCGCCCATTGCGCGACGAGTTCCAGCACTCAACTCCCTCTGCGACTTGCTTTAGAGCCGACCCGTGCTAGACCTTGCTACCTGCATTTCACAAGGTGGCGGGACTGCGAGCTCACTAGAAAACCCCTCCACAATATATATATATATATATATATATATATATATATATATTAATTATAGAGGGAGATATATGTCAATAATTGATAACAACAATATCAATATGTAAATAAATCATGAGAGAAGTAGTATAACAGCATAATAAATGTCAATAAAGCATTATAACAGCAGTCTCAAACATCAATAAAACCATGGTTCAAAAGTAACAAAAACAAGAAAACCCCAATAGTGCAAATCTCTTAGGTAGAGTACATAACTTCTTAGCCTTGGATGCTGATGCTTATTTATTATTCAAACTACTCTTGACACACAAAGCAAATTACCCTAAAGATGGATCGAGAAGTATGCTTCTTAACCTTGGTAACTAAAAGTGCACAGGTATTTTGTCCAAAAGAGCTCCAACAAACAAGCATGCAGTGGGGAAACCTCAAATTTCTTAGGCCTATAACATTCTTCAAAGCACTACAATGGCTTCTGGATAGAAAAGCAGGGTAGAAAGCTACTCACACATTGAAGACACACAAGGAATACAGTAACATGCACAAAAAATATGCAGTACCATACACACAAAATATATGCAAAACACAATGAATACAATAACATGCACAAAAAATATGCAGTACCATACACACAAAATATATGCAAATCTGATACAAAAAGAAAATATATAGTAACATACACACAAAATATATGCAAATCGGCATCAATGAACCATAAAAGCATTAGTTTTCTATGTTATTTTTGTTGCTGAAGTGTCTGTCTGTTTGGGGATGGCTAGCTGTCCCCGGGATGGCGAGGGACGCCCCCAGCCATCCCGGGGACGGCAAGACGTCCCCAAATGGATGGGGGCATTTCCGGCCGTTTCCTATTGATTTTCCTGATTCGGGGACAGAAAGGGGACGTCCCCTTTCCGTCCCCAGGTCTCAGGGACGATTGGGGATGGGGACGGCCTCTTCTGGGGCAGGGGGCACGTCCTCGTATAACATAGATATAAAGGCATCATCCTAGTTAATTTCAATCATCACATGATTGCATCAAATATCAAGAAAGAATCTAATTGATAATTATGATAGCACATTCACATATCAGCCACTAATACTTCCAGGTTCGACTATCCACTACTTGGTCTACATTAACATCCAACACCTCTATTATTTATCTACTTTCAACTCTATCAAAATCAATCCTAGGGCTTGAAAATAACAAGGAAATCAATTACTCTTCCACTGTGTTATAGAAAGTCCTATTGGGAAAGGTGTCTCAAGCTTGCTCCTAATGTTCAGATTACAAAAAGGTGCAACTTTCTGATATAGAATGGGAAAACTCAATTTCTAGGGTATAGGCTTAGTTTTTGGCCAAAATAAAAATTATTAGTTGCTTGACACCACCTACAGTGGTGCTCGTTGTATAGATCTCTTTAAGTACTTCAATTTAGAAAAAGGGCCCAATCAACCCATCAAATAAAAAGTTATGGCCTCCAAAAGTTTGTGTAGGAAATGTAAAAAGTTGGATGCATAAAAGAGTTGTAAAGGGGAGTTACACTTGTTGACCAGCTTATGATGCATATTATGACACATCTTAAGGCATCTTCGATTGGGGTATAATTTGGGTGCCACTTTTGGATAGTTTTAGCTCATGGGTTTCTATTTACCATTTGATGGTTTTTGGTTTTGTATCTCCTATTTATTAGGTGCCTGAGATGGAGGTTTAGTGTAGAGTTTTGTAGATAGTATTTAAGCTGTAAGAATTCCTCCAAATTTTTGGTTGGGAGAATTTATGTGAAGGCTTGCTCTGCAAATGTATTGTAATCGTGATTTATTGAATAATACATTGAGTTGCTTAGAAGAGTGGGTTTTTCTCTCAAAAAGGTTTTCCCCACATATACCTATGTTATGGTATTTATTGTTTATTTTCTTTTTAAATATGTTTATGCTTTGTATAATTATTAAAGGATAGAAATTTGTACAACACTCTTCAGAATATTAATGTAGGAAGCATTTTCATGTACATTGCTCCCTTTCAATCCCAACAATGTTTTAAGCATCAAGCCAATTTTTCTTATAGAGATAGCGTTCAAGCAAACAGCTTTTGCAAGTACCAATGGACAAAATTGTGTCACACAAGTTGGAGTTGTGCCATTTAGGATCAAACTGTAATATGATTGTGTCCCTCCATAGAATTCTATGGCAAACCCACTTCATATTTCAGCATTTTTCTTCCAATGCATCCAACTTTAAGTGATTCTTAGCTCCAATTAAAAAAATTTGATAAAAAAATTAACAATTCTATGTCGACCATCAAAATCAACTAAATCCTCACTCTTAATTTCTAAGTTTTTGATCTCTATCATATGATCTTTTGATCTCTATCAAGAAAGAATATAATTGATAATTATGATAGCACATTCACATATCAGCCACTAATACTTCCAAGTTCGACTATCTGCTACTTTGTCTACACTAACATCCAACACCTCTATTATTTATCTACTTTCAATCTCTATCAAATCAATCCTAGGGCTTGAAAATTAACAAGGAAATCAATTACTCTTCCACTTTGTTATGGAAAGTCCCTATTGGGAAAGGTGTCTCAAGCTTGCAAGCTTGCTCCTAATGTTAAGATTACAAAAGGTGCAACTTTCTGATATAAAATGGGAAAACTCAATTTCTAGGGTATAGGCTTACTTTTTGGTCAAAATAAAAATTATCAGTTGCTTGACACCACCTACAGTGGTTCTTGTTGCATAGATCTCTTTAAGTACTTCAATTTAGAAAAAGGGCCCAATCAACCCACCAAATAAAAGGTTATGGCCTCCAAAAGTTTGTGTAGAAAATGTAAAAAGTTGGATGCATAGAAGAGTTGTAAAAGGGAGTTACACTTGTTGACCAGCTTATGATGCATATTATGACACATCTTAAGGCATCTTCAATTGGGGTATATTTTGGATAGTTTTAGCTCATGGGTTTTGTAATGTCCCCAATTTAGCCCTACGCTCTTCATTTGGATTTAGCCTATTTCTGGAAACTCGTAGGCTGAGCAGAAGCTCGAATCAGGGTTTCCAAACTTCTTGGAGGACGTTTTCGTCTTTTTGCGGAGCTTGCACTTGGAAATGTTGAACTTGGATTGCGGATTCCTTCTGGGTTTTCTGAGAGCTTCGCGTTGGTGGTTTCGGTTCGGCATTCTGAGCACTTTCAAGAATTTACTATTTTTAGTAAATTCTATTTTTGGCAGTTGACATGTTGGCTCCTGATCAATTGGCTTTCTTCTTCAGTCAGTTCAGTTGGCTTGTTCATTTTGGCTTTGGGGCACATTTGGAGAGATAAGTTCAGATTATTTAAATAAAGTCATATTTTAATGTTATATTTTACTGTTGACCCCCCCTTAGCCTAGTGATTGAACTTTAAGTTGTTTTAAAAGGTGGGCTTTATGGGTGGACGCCTCATTGAGGTGAATTATTATATTTTAAAGTTCAAAATATTACTTGGAGAAAAGGACGCCTTTTTATGAAGGAAAAGATTTTAAAATAAAGTTAAATTAAACCTTGAGAAAGGGGGCGCCCAAATTGGAGGGAAAAGAAGACAGTTCAAATTTGAAAGTTAGGGTTTCTAGAAGCTTCTGGAAAGTCATCACAAGTTTATAAAAGGAGGTCTTGGTCTTCATTTTCAGTATCTGATATCTTGAGTATTGTTATGCTGCCGAAATGGTTGCTGGATTGCTTCGAGGAATGAATGCCTCCTAGCTTGGGCTCGACTTCGTGCTTGAGAGATAGCACCTAGTAGAGAGGTTTGCTTGTTTTGAGTACATTTGTAGTGAGGTTTTGCATTGTTTTGATGATCTTGCATTTTGTAGCTGAGTACTTGCATTTTCTGTCATATTCTGGAGTTGCTGAATATCATAGCTGATTCGAAGTTTCACTCATAAATCAAAAAATACAAAAAGAGTTGTTCTGGGTATTGTCTCATTGGTTTTCTCTATTGGAAGAGACCCTTCATGAATATTTGCAGATTTTAATACGAAGTTTATGATTTTATAAAGCAAATTCGTCATTCCTTGTAGGGCGCCCTTTCTGGAGTGCTTTGGGATCCGTGCCATTAATTAATAGCCACTTTTAGCTGTCCTTTCTCATAACTAAACTAGGCGCCATCATTTTAAGAGTATTTTGCATCAGTTTTCATGTAATTTGAGTGAGAAATGAGTGAGTTGTGAGCTTTTCATTGAGTTTATGTATTGCTGGTTCTGTAATTCATGTTGCTGGTCTGTCAGATCAGACTTGAGAAAATTGCATATTAGCGAAGGACGGGTGTTAGGAATTCATTATTGACCTAGTGGATGACATCTTTACTATTGCAACAACTTGTAGAGCTTAAATCCTTGATCTTGCAGGCATTCTACTTCTCATTGTAAGCTGAACAGTAGTACTGTCAGCAATTCTCTCAGTTTTGCTTATCATGTTTGTAATTGCCCACTGAATAAGTGGAAGAGGCTGGCTTGCCGCCTATTTACTTTGATTTGCATTGTAATATCATACATCTCCGCCCTATGGTAGCTCCATTCCCACTCCGGGTTTGAAAGCACATTCTGGGTGTTGAGTTTATTTCGAAGTTGCATTTGTATTTCTTTAAATCTCCACCATATGGTCGCCTCATTCCATTCTGGTTTGGGTAGCACATACTTGGTGTTGAGTTACTTTCAGTTGCAGTTCTGATTTATTGTACTGACGATCCTCTTGCCATATGACAGCCTCTCTCTTGTTGAGATTGAGGGCGCATTCTTGGCAAAGAGTTATATTGTAACTGCTGGTTTGATTTATCTAACCCTAACGGGTGCCTTCTGCATTGTTGTGTAATTTGGCAAAAATCGAAAAAAATTGGTCCGGTTCATTACAAGTTTCTATTTTACCATTTGATGGTTTTTGGTTTTGTATCTCCTATATATTAGGTACTTGAGATGGAGGTTGAGTGTAGAGTTTTGTAGATAGTATTTAAGCTGTATGAATTCCTCCAAATTTTTGGTTGGGAGTATTCCTGTTAAGGCTTGCTCTGCAAGTGTATTGTATTCGTGATTTATTGAATAATACATTGAGTTGCTTTGGAGAGTGGGGTTTTCTCTCGAAAAGGTTTTCCCCACATACACCTATGTTATGGTATTTATTGTTTCTTTTCTTTTTAAATATGTTTATGCTTTCTATAATTATTAAAAGATAGAAATTTGTACAACACTCTCTTCAGAATATTAGTGTAGGAAGCATTTTTAACGTACATTGCTTCCTTTCAATCCCAACAATGTTTTAAGCATCAAGCCAATTTTTCCTATAGAGATAGCGTTCGAGCAAACATCTTTTGCAAGTATCAATGGACAAAATTGTGTCACACAAGTCGGAGTTGTGCCATTTAGGATCAAACTGTAATATGATTGTCCCTCCATAGAATTCTATGGGAAACCCATTTCATATTTCAGCATTTTTCTTCCAATGCATCCAACTTTAAGTGATTTTTAGCTCCAATTAAAAAATTAACAATTCTATGTCAACCATCAAAATCAACTAAATCCTCACTCTTAATTTTTAAGTTTTAGATCTCTATCATATAATCTTTTGCAACTCTTTTATATTTAATTGATTTTATTCATTTATTTGTCCTAGATATATTTGTAAGGTGTGTTATCCCTACATGTTGGTGAACCCATAATTGCATGCCTATCCTTTAGGGTAGAATTTATTTTTATTTTTTAGGTTTGATTTTCTCAAATTGTCCATCTTTAATTTAAATCTAAACTTCCAATGGGTCCTTCTTTTCCCTCACACATAATGGATGCATATAATGTCTCGTGATGATACATTTTCTTTGCATGTCATCAATCATGACAACTTCCTATCCACCAAATCATACCCTCATGATGATACCTCTTATAATTTGGTTGGCAACGACTGTGTTTCTATGTTGCTTTTCTTCTTAATGTATGTTTCCTCCCCTTGCTAGGTATGTGCTTTATATGTTGCATATAGGTCACAAAACCCTAACTAGGATTTGATTAACAATGTTTATACATGCATGTGCTTTGATAGATTTATTTTACTTACATGTATATGATGCTAGCTCAAAGTTTAATTCATTGCTTGTACAATTGTATGATATGTTCACTGATTCTTACTTTTCCTTATGTCATTTTTTTAAAGATGCTTATGTATAGGAGTTCATTAGATGGCCTAGCATGTGTTTGTTTGACATTTCATGTCATTCATCCTCTAGTTCTTGTTGCCTAGAACCTGTTAATGATAACATGCAGCGTCTGGAATAATCTTCCAGCGAACTTCATATGGATAATAAATTAAATGATAGCCACATGCTATTTAATTTATTAAGTATCAAAGAGGCGCGATTGGAGACACTTCGATTTGTTAAAGAAATAAATATTAATTGAAATGACACGTCTTTGTGTCAAGGCCGACCTTTCTCTTTTGGCGCAATTTCCTATATTACTTATTGGTGGCCGACTTTTTGTTGAGGCCGACTTTGTTATGATTTGAAGAGGCACATCCTCTAATAAACTTGTATATATACTCATTCCCTTGCTCATAGTTTATCATCCATTGTATATAGTTTGACCATTCATAAGTGCGAGTTAGAAGAAGATATACAGATTGTGAATTCTATAAGAGCAGATTGTTTTCATTGGAGGCTGAGTTCTGATCAGCGAATTACATCTTTTGTATCTGAGTTTGAAGCGCTGATTGTGCATTCTCTTGGGCTTATCATTGGCCTCTATTGTAAAGAAGTTTTTCTTATTGAGATTCAATAATATAAGAGATATTATTGGCTGGGTTTTTCTCCCTCAAGAGGAGGGTTTTCCCAGGGTATCTGCTGTGTACTGTGTCTGATTTTGAATTAATTTTCTGTGCATATAATCTGATTCTAAATTTACATGGTATCAGAGCGGGTTTGAGAGGATCGTGATCAGATTATTGCTAATCAGCATACCCTACTTGTTAATTTGTCTATATTAGTTCAAGATGGTGAACGGTTTGAAGATTGAGGATAGACTCGAGGGAGCATCTAATTTCACATCTTGGAGATTTAGGATCATGCTTACCTTGCGTGAAAATGACTTGGGTGAGTTCGTGGAGTCTAGCATTCCTGAACCTGAGGAGGAAGAAGAGAAGTTGCAATGGACAAAGAAAGATATTAAAGCAATGAAGATATTGGTTGATTTCATCAAGGATCATATTGTTCCTATCATCTCTAAGTTGAAGACAGTGAGAGATATGTTCAAAACATTGGAAGAGATGTACGAAATCAACAATACCAGTCATGCACTTGCACTAAAGCATCAATTGCATCATGTGAAGATGTCGAAAGGTGAATCAATAATTGCATACTTTATGAGGATTTCAGATTTGAGAGATCAGCTCTCAACAATAGGGCATATGGTTGATGACAAAGACTTGACCATGCTTGCTCTTAAAGGTCTACCTTTGTCTTGGGAATCCTTCATTCAAGGAATTAGTGCAAGATCAAAATTACCTAAGTTTGATCGCCTATGATTGCATTCAAGAAGAATCAAGGTTGGCGGTGTTGTGACCTTTTTCACACATCACCCCATTGCAAATGGGGACCCCCTAATTTTTGCTTCATTTCGAACTTTTGGCTTGATTTTAGTTTGTTTTCCTGTTGTCTCTCTTGTTTTGTCTGTCTCTCCGGGGATGCGTCCGCCTGGATTGAAATTTTGGCCAAGTCTGAAAATTAGGGTTTCGAACTTTCCAACCACTTTGTGGTCAAAGGAGGTGAATAAATCGAAAACAGAGCTTAACATTGTTGTTAGTATGCTTCCAACAAGTTTCCACTGAAATTTCATCAGATTCCGGCAACTTACTATTTTTAGTGTGTAATTCCAAGCATTTCCTCAACATTTTTGAAGTTTTAACAGTCACACTGCATCCAGGACACATCAAGCTGCTCATCTACAAATTTTGAGCCAGAACAGACAACTTGCTATTTTTAGCAGTTTAGCTTCCGAAGCAAATTTCAGGGTTTATATGTAGAGCTTTTCAGTGCATGTCTGAAGATTCCTTCTGGGTTTTCAGAGACCTTCTCGATGGTATAACATGCGAAGTGAGATAACAACTTTCATAGTTCAGCCTTCAGAGGCTATTTTTAGGGTTTGCATGTCAGGGTTTTATTTGCATGTCTGCATATTCCTTGTGGGTTTTTCGAGAGCTTCACAGTGATGTGACATGCAAATGGAGATGATCACTTATTCAGGAACTTACTATTTTTAGCAGATGCATCCTGACAGCCGCCTCCCAACACTTCAGAATTACAAACTGATCGCTATACAACAGAAACGAGAACAAACGGAGGTCATCTGATACACATGCAAGACCAATTAGGGTTTCCAGCTTCGGGACCCAAAAAGAGGCGTAAAAAGTCAGAATTTTCGAAAACCGGTGTATACCACTGCGATCAGCATCTTCCAAGCTATCCGCTGATAAAATTTGAGGGCAAACGGAGCACTTACTATTTATAGTAAGTCATTTCAGAAACAGGCTAACAATAGCAGGTCAGCATCAGGCGTCGATGTCAGCAGGCAGGTCATGTGGTGAGGAGCGCATCATTCGAATTTCAAATCAAACGGAATTGTGGAGATATCAGAAACAAGCAGTTACTATAAATAGTAAATCACCTCCAAAAATGAGCTAAAAATAGTAGGCCAACTCAGAATAGCAATGTCAACAGGCTGACAAAGTCATCAAGATCCAGTGTTCAAAATTTCAAAGCAATCTGAGCCTCTGAGATATGAAAATCAAAGGACTTACTATTTATAGTTAGGCATGGAGGAACTGACGAAGACGAAGAAAAAATGGCTAAGTGTTGAATTCATCCTCCACCACCATGAAAATGCGCCCATCTTTAGCTAGAAGTCAGGAAAAACGTTTAAGTATGGAGTTTCATCCTCCACCACGCTCCATTTGCGCCCTCCTCAAGTGGATGATCTCAAAAAATTTCTAAGTGTTGATCTCATCTTGCAACTACCTCCATATGTGCCCTCAAGCCAAGCATGAAAATTCTCTAAGTGTCAAGTTCATCCTCTAGCCTAGCTAAATGCGCCCTCACATGCAAGATGACTTGAGGAGAATAAAAAATTTCTAAGGCAAAAGATATCCACCTCCACCCTTCATTTGCGCCCATCCTTCACACATGCTAGAATGCGCCCAAGGTCAAAAGGTCAACAAAGTTTCATCCTTCACACATAGCTAAATGCGCTCTCAAAGACATGACATGCAAAATATTTTTCTAAGTATAAATCTCATCCTCCTAGAGGCATCAAATGTGCCTATCTTAAGAGAGAGTCAAAGATTCAAAGGAGTCGTCAAAGAATCTCATCCACCCCCTATGCTCAAATGCGCCCAAGTAAAGCCATGTGAGGACAAAAGAAAAGGAGCTCAAGGGTCATCCTTCACATCATGCAAAATGCACCCACTACAAGCTAGAAGAAAGAATGCTAGGCGTGGTAAAAGTTATTTCTCCTTCTTGACATATGCGCCATGTTAAAGTGAATATGAGGTGAAGCGTGGTTGATAAGTAAGGTGAAGTATGCTAGGCGTGGTTAATATCTTTCATAAAGTATAATATCCGCCAGGAAATGTGTAGGGTGGTGGAGTTGAATTTTTCCCCTTCAAGTGTGATATGCGCCAAGAGGTATGTAAAATGAATGAAGTTGAATATTCCTCATGAAGTGCCAAGTGCGCCCAAGGCATAAGGTGATGAAAAATAAAACATGCTAGGCGTTGGAATTCAAATATGATGTGCTTTCAAGGAAAATTTTCTAAGTAAAGTTGATAGAATTTTCTCACCACAGGAAAATGAATGAAGTTGAATAAAATTTCCTAGGGCAAAATTTTCAAAGTGATTCAAAAATTTTCTAAGGCACGAAATATTTTCTTCCTTAAGAAAATACGCCTAGACTCTGAGATGATAAAACTTTCCTGGGCATGATAAATTTGTCAGTGGATGAAGTCAGAGGATGTTGGCATTACAGGGTGGATTTTAAAAATTTTCCAAGTCATAGCAACACGAGATGTTCACAGAGATGAGGAACAAGATTAAATTTCATGAAAATTATTTTTCTAAGGTTCAAACTTCAAAAAAAAATTTAAATTTTAAATGAACCCGTTCGTTGTATACCCTTGGATTCTTCACGTTTTGGAGAAAATTCTCTTCTGGGTATTAAAGATCTTCGATGAGAAATGGATTTCCAAGTCTTCTGCACTTCGCCAACGCTTTTCGGATGAAGAATTTAATCGGCACTTGAATTGTGAATTTTCCTAAGGGAAAATTTAAAATATTCTAAGGCAAATTTGAATAAAATGTGTTTTCCAAGATGAAGTTTTTCCAGACGATGAATTCGAAAGGAGTTGCTTAGATGATTTTAATTGAATTCTTCACGGATGAATTTTCAGAGCGTCAGAGGTGATTGAAATTTAAAATTTTAAATGACAGAGCTCCGACTGGTTAATTTAAATTGGTTAAAAGTTGAATTTAAAGTAAATATTTTTGAAAATTATAATGCTCCAGTCAAAGTTGAACTTCTAGAAGGCCAAGATTCCAGCCGCCAGCTGACAAGTGTTGAAATTGGCAAGAGAGGGAAATTCGAATTCTTGAAGACAAGTAGTGGGAAATAAATGAGTTTGCCAAACTTAGCCTCTTTCTAGAATTCGATTTTTCTATAAGAGCTGAGTGTTTATTCATTTCTCTTCACCAACTGGAGAAGATCGATTTGCACTAAGTTTGATATTGCAGTGAGTTGTTGAGGCTGCAGCTGTTGAGGAGGTTCGAAATTTTGAAGGACCACATTGTTGAAGCTGAAGATTGCTAAAGAGGTACGACTTAAAGTAAGTGGCTGGAGCTGAAGTTAAAAAAAAAAAAAAAAAATCTAAGTCTGGAGTTGCTGAAGTTCGATTTTGCTCTGAGAGATTTGAAGTTGCAGTGCAAGCCGAAGGTTGTTGAAGAAATTTTGATTTGAAAAAGAATATTGCTGAAGAATCTCTGAAGTTGAAGAAGTTCGAGTTGCTGAAGATAAATTTCTGAAGTTGCTGAAGTAAAATCTGAAATGAAGGAGCTATGATCAATTTTTCTTTTGGGAGAGCGCTGAGATTGAAGTGCTGCAAGCTCGAAGCTTTAACTACAATGTTGTATTCCTTGAAGATGATGCAGTTGAAGTTAACACTCTCAAAAGATGATTTTAAAATGCATCTCTTAAATTCTCCCTTTGATGATAAAATTTGTTGCGCAAATGTTATATGCCCCAGCCTATAGATGTTGAAAAATCATGAAGAAAGCAAAGTTGGATAGAGAAAAACGATGAACCCTTGGAGATCAAAACATGAGAATCTTGGTAAGTAGGTTAAGTTTATATTATGAAGTGTTCTAATACGGTTAAGTTTATATTATGAAGTGTTCTAATACCCTTCTCCTTGCTTATTTTGCAAGAGGAACGTCGAGACCAAGCGGTGATGACTTAAGAAGATGAAGCAAGTACTCCACGAATACATTCCAACCTCGAAGGAAGAAAAGTTGCGAAAAATGGCTAAGTATTGAGACTTAGTATAACTCAAGTGACAGAGAAGAAGTTGAAGAACAACGTCAAGAAGAAGATCAAGAATAGTGTGAACGCGTTTCAAAGTTGGAATCTTCTAGAAGGATGATGGACATTAATGGCTCATTTATTACCCCACCCCTCTTGGTGGCGGTTTTTAGGGTGAATCTTGTTTAGGACTGAGGTGGCACAATCTGGGCCATCCAGCCGATTGTAATCTGAGCCATCCGTTGGACTTGGCCAACTATAAAAGGGGCATCCCCCCTCATTTGTATATTATTAGAATTAGAGGTAGAGGTTAGACAGTAGACATAGAGTAGAAGGACAATCTAGAAGTAGCTTAGTATAGATTGATAGTGTAGTTGAAGAAGAAGAAAAGTTTTCCTTTGAAAACTTTTGCAAGAGATTGTTGTGTAAAACTTTCATAATAAAAGATCTTTTCATTGATGGTGAAATTCATCTTTGTTATGGATAGCTAGCGAGGTTTCTTCATCCCTTCTACTTCAAGTAGCGTAATTTCATTTTTATGCAAGTAGATGTTAGTTGTGGAATGTGGTCTTCAATTTGAGCAAACTTCGTCTATCCATACCACTAGTGTGTTCGCTGATGGTGAATGTGCCTTGTGTGGTCAACTGGAATATTGTATACTTAACTTCGATCATGATTTGTATGTTTATATGCGTTGTTGTGATGGTATTTTCATGCTAAGCTGTGATTTGAACACCTTGAGCTACTCCTCTAAAGATTGCACCGGTTCTGTGGAGGCTGTCCGAAGCGAGGCAAAGCAGAGCCTGGTTGAAGCTTGTGAGAATTGATCGCCATGTCCCACATCTTAGAGTAGATTAAAGCCTTCTTAACCCTGCACCACTTTAAAATTCAGTACTTTCTGGTTAGAATAGGAAACCCGTGCTTCATTGATAAATCTGTCGAATTGTGGAAACCCCCCTTCCTCTGCTGTTGAATAATTCCGTAACTCCCCTTGAAATACCAGCAAATCACATCGAGCCAACTAAGCCTATTCGCACTGAAAGAACCTTGGAGTTGAACGCACAAACTCTCTCGCAATCTTAGCGTGCTGGATACTTTGATCAAGAGAGAATAGGGTAGCCGTTGGCGACTTTATTCTGCGTTGGTGAGGTCACGAAAAACACATCAACAGGTGGCAAGAGGCGTTGGTCAAAGTTCAAAGAATGAAGATATTCATGTTCTCGCCTCCCATGCTTCAAGGAAGAAAGGAAAAGATGGAAGAAAAGGATTCTTCAAGAGGAATCGAGACAAGGGAAATGATGATGCACCTCCCTTCAAGAAGAAGAGAGACATGTCCAAGATTCAATGCTTTAGATGTGATAAGTTTGGGCACTTCGCTAAGCATTGCCCAACTAGACCTAAGCAACAAGTCACTGTTGCGGATGTTGATGATGCCTCTCCGCAAAAGGATTCAAGTGAATATTTGTTCTATTCGGCATTATCAAGCAGTGTACCTACCGACATCAACACTTGGATAATCGACAGTGGTGCTTCACGACACATCACCGGTTTTAAGGAGCACTTATCAAGTTTGGTGAAGGAGTCTTCTGAACAAGTCATCATTGGAGATGATGCTAGCTACTCCATGAAAAGAATTGGGACCTCTACACTTCATTTGGATTCCGGTATCTCACTTCAGTTGAGTAATGTTCTTTATGTTCCTAGGATCAAACGCAATCTTATTTCAATTTCAGCCCTAGAAGATAAAGGATATCAAGTTGCCTTCTCCAAAGGCAAAGTTCTAGTGTGGATGGAGAACTCTAGCTTCAAGGATGCTCAAGTAATTGGAGTTAGACATGAAAACCTTTACAAGGTTTGCACACGTTCTTTACAAGCTTTGGTTCATGACTCTTCAAGTCTATGTGATCTTTGGCATCGGAGATTGGCTCACCTACACTTCTGAGCCTTACCTATCATGGAGAAGATGGTGACAGGCCTTCCTAAGTTCAACCAGGAGCACGAAGGTACTTGCAAGGGCTGCGCCTTGAGTAAGAATATAAAAGCCCCTTTTCATAGTAGAGAAAATAGATCTAAGTGTATTTTAGACCTTATTCATTCTGATTTATGTGGACCTATGTCTGTTCCGTCTTCAAGTGGATTCTTGTATTATGTTCTTTTTATTGATGACCACTCTAGGAAGACTTGGATTTATTTTTTGAAAACTAAAGAGTCTGAGGAAGCGTTAGATAGGTTTAAGGAATTTAAAGCCTTGGTAGAAAATCTTTCTGGTAAAAGAATTAAAGTCCTTAAATCTGACAATGGTGGAGAATACACCTCTGGCAGTTTTCGGAATTTTTGTATTGATGCAGGGATTAAGAGGGAGTTCTGTGTTCCCTATAATCCTCAATAGAATGGTGTTGCGAAAGAAAGAACAGGACGATCGTGGAAGCAACAAAGGCCATGATTCATGATCAAGATTTGCAAACCTTCTTATGGGCAGAAGCTTCCAGGACAGTTGTATATGTTCAGAACAGAAGTCCTCATAAGATCTTGGAGAATATGACTCCGAAGAAGCCTTTACAGGAAGAAGCCCTGAAGTCAGTCATTTGAGGATCTTTGGATGTCCCTATGTTCATGTTCCAAAGGAAAAGAGAACTAAGTTGGAGCCTTCTGGCAAGAAGGGAATATTTGTGGGCTAAAGGAGACATCAAAAATCTACGTAATATACATTCCAGATAGAAGTTGATCAAGATCAGTAGAGATGTCACATTTGAGGAAGATGTTGCATTCGAAGATCTAGGGGCATTCATATGGAGATCGATAATGAAGAGTCTCCTCAGGATATGGAAGTTGACCATACTCTTGAGATTCAGAGGGAGACTTCAGAACCAAAAGAAGATATTGATCCTGCTGAACCCTTGGAACCTACTGATGGGCCTACTGACATTATTATTGGGAGAAAGAGACCTCTATGGGCCAGGCGTACTATGCAAGAGGCTGAAATTTTTGCAGCTCCTAGAGGCACATTCAGAGAAAGTAAAAGGCCTCATAAGTTCTCCAGTTATGTTGCCTTAATGAGTTAGATTATAGAATCTGAGCCCACCTGTGTTGAGGAAGCATCCAGTCATCAGGTTTGGAGAGATGCTATGGCAGAGGAATATCAATCAATTCTTAAGAATGATGTTTGGGACATTGTTCTTAGACCCGAGGGCAAGTCCGTGGTATGTTCTAAATGGCTCTTCAAGATTAAGCATGCTGCAGATGGGAGCATTGAGAAGTACAAGGCAAGATTTGTGGCTCGTGGGTTTTCTCAGAAAGAGGGAGTTGATTATGAAGAAACATTTGCTCCTGTTGCTCGCTACACTTCAGTCAGAACCATCTTTGCTATTGCTGCATCTAGAGGATGGAAGATTCACCAGATGGATGTGAAGACAGCCTTTCTCAATGGAGTAATTGAGGAAGAAGTTTATATAGAGCAACCTGATGGATTTGAGGTTCATAGGAAGGAGTCACATGTTTGCAAGCTAATGAAGGCCTTGTATGGTCTTAAGTAGGCTCCTCGCGCTTGGTACGAAAGGATTGATCGTTACCTGACAAGTTTGAGGTTCTTGAAGAATGATGCTGATTCAAATCTCTACTTCAAGGTAATCAATGGTGAAGCATTAATTTTGGTATTATATGTTGATGATTTGATCCTTACTGGAGAAGATCACCTGATTCTTGAGTGTACGAAGGAATTGACTTTTGAATTTGAGATGAAGGACCTTGGGCTCATGCATTACTTCCTATGATTATAAGTCTGGCAGAAACCAGATGAGATGATTCTAAGTCAAGGAAAGTACACCATTGATATACTTAAGAGATTTGGTATGATGGATTGCAAATCCATGTCTACACCCATGGAGACTAACCTACATAAATTGAAGGAGGCTGCAGCTAGTTCAGACTTAGTAGATCCTACATTGTACAGACAACTAATTGGATTCTTGATGTATCTAGTTAACACTAGACCTGATATCTGCTATGCAGTGAGTGCACTTAGCCAGTTTATGTGTAATCCGAGACAGATACATCTTGTTGCAGCTAAACATATCCTGAGATACTTGCGAGGCACAGTTGGATATGGGTTGAGGTATTCTTCAGATGCAGACTTGGAGTTGCATGGCTATATAGATTCTAATTGGGCAAGGTGTGTCACAGATCAGAAGAGCACCTCTGGTTGTTGCTTCAGTTTGGGTTTTGCTATGATTTCCTAGTGCAGCACAAAGCAATCATCTGTAGCATTGAGTACAGCACAGGCAGAGTATATTGCAGCTTGTATAGCAACTCGGGAAGCAGTGTGGCTTCGTAAGCTTCTTGCAGGATTGTTTGGACAATCAATGGAGCCTACTATCATTCATTGTGATAATCAGAGTTGTGTGAAGCTTTCTGTCAATCCGGTGTTCCATGACAGAACCAAGCACGTTGAGATCAAGTACCACTATATTAGAGATATGGTATTGCGGAAGGCTGTACAGTTGAGGTACATCAGCACTGATGAGCAGACGACAGATATTCTCACCAAGCCTCTCTCCAAGATAAAGTTTGTGTACTTTCGAGAAAAGCTTGGTATGGTGGAGAATCCAGCCTTGACTGAGTAAGAGTCTCAATATCAGTGAGCCTTGTTTAATGAGTTCTTCTCTGAGAGAGAAGTTCGAGGTGAAATCCCTTGTTTAATGCATTTCTCTTTGAGATTTGAGGTGAAAGCCCTTGTTTCCACCCTCTGAGCCTGAGTCATGGTGGATGTCATGAGTGTGACTCCATGACACATCTTGTACTTGTGAATGTCATGTTGAGGTGACAACATCACATAAGTGATGAACACTTGTACACACCATAGTATGGTTGTAGCCATTATGGTTGATATCGTGTTGAGGCGATATCTAATATCACGTTGAGGTGATATTCTTCTTTTCACATCTGGTTGTAGCCAATGCGATGGACATCACGTTGAGGTGATATGTCCTGTGCAGCTGGAAGCTTACTCCCTAGCTGAGAGGGAGTGTTAATGATAACATGCAGCGTCTGGAATAATCTTCCAGCGAACTTCATATGGATAATAAATTAAATGATAGCCACATGCTATTTAATTTATTAAGTATCAAAGAGGCGCGATTGGAGACACTTCGATTTGTTAAAGAAATAAATATTAAATAAAATGACACGTCTTTGTGTCAAGGCCGACCTTTCTCTTTTGGCGTGATTTCCTATATTACTTATTGGTGGCCGACTTTTTGTTGAGGCCGACTTTGTTATGATTTGAAGAGGCACGTCCTCTAATAAACTTGTATATATACTCATTCCCTTGCTCATAGTTTATCATCCATTTTATATAGTTCAACCATTCATAAGTGCGAGTTAGAAGAAGATATACAGATTGTGAATTCTGTAAGAGCAGATTGTTTTCATTGGAGGCTGAGTTCTGATCAGCGAATTACATCTTTTGTATCTGAGTTTGAAGCGCTGGTTGTGCATTCTCTTGGGCTTATCATTGGCCTCTATTGTAAAGAAGTTTTTCTTATTGAGATTCAATAATATAAGAGATATTATTGGCTGGGTTTTTCTCCCTCAAGAGGAGGGTTTTCCCAGAGTATCTGCTGTGTACTGTGTCTGATTTTGAATTAATTTTCTGTGCATATAATCTGATTCTAAATTTACAGAACCCACAATGAACACCATATGATTATTCATGATATATCTCTCAAGGATGTCTATTATTGCCATCCTCTTGCATTACATGATGTTATTATAACTAATGATGGCATCCCTCATATAACTCATGATAGACCTTACTCTACACCTTGGATTCATGGCTTCTTCATGATTTATATAGTGAAGAGCTTAGTGATACTTGTGTATTTGATGAACACATCTAATCCCCTCCCTCACGTGATGTTATGGATGATGTTTCCCCTAAAGCATGCTTTTAAAGTGATTCTAATATTTCAACCTCTAATGGCCACTCCTTTGGAGATTTTACAAATATATCTACATTTCATATTGATAGAACATTTTTAGATATCTATGAGGACGCTTCTATGGACTATTATGCCTTATCATGATGAGTCTTTTGAGAAATTTGATTATCTTGTCCCTTCTACACATCCTATTGATACACATTGTAATATTCCCCCTTAATTTTTTTCGATTTTAATCAGCACCAAACACCACTGTTAGCGTTAGCTCCAAATAATAACCAGCTTGGAAAGTAACCCTTCACCTTTTGATCACCAAGATCCCAATGTGGGCGAGGTGAGAGCGTATGGTGTCAGGGATCGTTAGCAACTAGAAATGAATTACAAAGCTGCTAGGCGGCTAGCCGACCATGAAATGAAAGTAAATACAAGAGTAGGCGGATAACTGACCATAGGCTCGATCACTTATTCAGCGGGAGCAACTAATTACAATTATTAATAGGCGGCAAGCCGACCATGAATCCGCTCTGCCACTTATTCAATGGGGGTAATTTAAACAAGTGCTGAAAGTAAATTATTTAACTCAACCACTTCTTCAGTGGGAGTAATTACAAACATTTAAATTGCAACAATAATTAAAACAACTATTAGTACTACTAAACCAGCTTTACAATGAAAGAGTTTTCAGCTGCAAAAACATAAAGATATTCTTCCAAAGCCACAAGGAGTTAGAATAAAACTCTAACTAATACAATATGAGAATGATAAAGAAATGGAGCTCAAAACAGCAGTATATCAAAACTAAACAAGTCTGATCAGAAACTGTGAGTACAGAAAATCAGACCAGCAATGAAGAGATTCACCATTATGCTCATATCTTCGCCAAACGGAGTCGGATTGACATGAAACTAAAAGCGGAAGAAGGCTATGAACTAGGCATCCAAATTGCAGCAGAAAGACACCTATAAATTCACACCTATTTAGTGGCACGAATTCCAATGCACTCTAGCAAAATGGTACGGCTTCAAGAGGAGGTCAACCTCTTCCCAAAAATCAGAAACTCAGAATAAAAATTTGCAAATTGGTGAGATGAGGCACCCTAGACAGTAGAACAGTTGGCACCAATACCCAGAACCAAATAAAATATGTTGATAAAGCCATGAACAAATATTTGCTTCAGCTAGCACTTCCAACAATAATATAAACAGATTATAAACCAGCAATCTGCCTATAATAATAATCAGAAAATAACAGATTATACAACAGCAATCTGCTATCACCAACAAGATTAAGCTCTATCTACACCTCTGTGTGAAGCACAGTCTTCAGTCACCATCTAGGAAGCCATAGTTTCAAGCCCGAAGAATGGCATAAAGCTAGAGGTACGCAATCCTCGTAGCAAAGTCTGAACTCAATTCAACAACATAACATTATCAAATTTTCAAAAGATCCCCAACAAATGAACAAGGCCTCCATAAACAATCTTCAATAAGCAAATGAATCAACTTGTAACTCCCCAAAGAAAACTCTTCAGCTTCCTCAAGGGAATGCCCATCTCCTCAAAGCTCTTTTAAAAATATAAATACTTTAATAACTCCTCTCTACGCATCCACCACAAAGAGAAATTAAAACATCATTAAACATTAAATGCATTATTAAGGCGTCCACTTTATGGCCCCAACTTTGAAGTCATTGCCTAGGCATAGGGTACAAACTCAAAACATAAAATTGACTAAGTGTTGAAACTCAGTCCAAAAAAGAGATAGAAGCCAAAGCCAAAACCATCGCCCAAAACTGATTCTGCCAGACTGCCAAAAATAACATGATGATCTGAGTTGAACTGCTGATGATGCCACTGCCAAAAATAGACTTACTAAAAATAGAAAATGCTAAAAATGGTAAGTTCACTTCAAACTCAATAGAATGTCAAACTAAGCAGAACACATGACTTACTACAATAGTAAGTGCTTGGAAAGCCTAACAAATTCAAATGCATGTTACACGACCTTGGAGATCTCTGAAAACCCAGAAAAACTCAGAAAGCTTTCTTAGATGAAAGGAACATGTTGATGTGATTTTTGTGGCCGCACCAATCAGCAAAATAAAGTATTGAATGGCTACTCCATTCTCTCTTGATCAAAGTATTTTGTATGCTAAGATTGCGAGAAAGATCCTACGTTCAACTCCAAGGTTCCTTCAATGCAATGGAGTACACTCAGTTGGTTCGTCGTGATATGCTGTTTCCATGAGGGGACTTACACAGTTGTTTAGAAGTAGACAATGCAACAGACAACAGGCTAATGATAAAGGGGATTTCACGTGGTTCGAATGATTTGGCAGGTAAGTGCAACTTTCCTAATACTAACCAGAAATATACTGAATTGAATGGCTGCAGGGATTAGAAAATTTGTCCTATCTCAAAGCGGGACGTGGGATAAATTTCAGCAAGCTTCAACCAGACTTTGCTTCACCTCGCGTTGGACAACCTCTACAAAGTCGGTGCAATCTTCAAAGGGGTAGCAAGAAATGTTCAAATCATAATTTAGCATAAAGACACCATCACGACAACGCATGCCAAAACGTGAATCATAACCGAAGTTAAGCTTAAAGAGTATTCCAGTCAACCACACAAGGCAAACTTACTATCAGCAAGCTACTAGTGGTATGGATTAAACGAAGCTTCCTTGATCAAACACCACAATCCACAACTAACTACGTGCATGAAAATAAAAATTGCTTTACTTTAAGTCCTACTTGAAGTAGAAGGATGAAGAAATCTCGCTAGCTACTCACAAAAAAAGATGAGATCAACATCAATGAAAACTCTTTTTATTGAGAGAGTGTTCACAACAATTTCTTACAAAGTTTTCAAAGGAAAAACTTTCCTTCAAACTATGCTAACAAACTAATGCTAAGCTATCACAACTATACTATCAGTCTCTCTGCTCTATTCTCTGATCTTAATCTCATTTTGTACAAATGAGGGGGGATGCCCCTTTTATAGCTGGCCAAGTCCAATGGACGGCTCAGATTACAATCAAATGGAGGGCTCGGATTGAGCCACATAAGCCCTAACCCTAAAAACTGCTAGAATGAGGAGTGGTACAATAAATGAGTCAAAAGATTCCCACTCACTCCCAAAATAGCAAAGGCAATCAATGCCCACTATCATTCACCCAGAAGGTCATCATCCAGAAAGGCGTTTCCATTCTCCTTCTCCTTGGCTGCAAAATCAATAAACCTAGTCAACATAGCTTCAACCTCTGGAACTGAGATAGGCGGGATATGATCAAGTTGAAACTCCAACACTATAACTGCCTACCCATGTCAAGTGCAAGACTTTCTCCAAGCAACTAAAGCATCCTGAGTGTTCTAGATAATGCTGGAGAAAGTTGAGGTGTTCTCAAAGTCATCTTGAACAAAAATCTTCACCTCTGAAAAGAACGGTGCCAACCTACTCCTCAAACCATCAGCAGTCACCTCCTCAGAAGTCAGCCTCCTAGCAAAGATAGCCTCTAATGTGTTCAGGACTCCATCAAGAATGTTCACCATGGCCTTTCTAACCCTGGCCGAATCTGCCTGTGCTGCATCAAAGAACCCTCAGCCTGTGACAACTGAAGTATACCAACTAGTGAAGTCATATCTATCACCCTCCTGTATCATGCCTCCTTCAACCAAAGTCTGTAAGGGAGTATGCATCAAAGCTTCTAAACAAAGGACAACCTTGGTCTGATAGATATGAGCATCACCCCAAGCTTGATCAACTGCATCCATCCGTGCCATAATGCTGGAAGCTTGCTGATAAGCATGAGCAACATCCTCCATAAACTTTTTCATCTCAGCACGAACACTAGCAACCCACTTATTTGCCTCCTATGCCATCTTCCTCAAGTCCTCCAAGCTGCTGACAGACTCTCTAGGAAACTCAATTGGGAGCTCAATTGCAGGATTCTCTTGACCACAAGGACGAGACAAATGTTGTACGTAACCAATCAATGTCTTGTGCTCCTTCAATTTCTTATATTTGCCTTCAGTCCGAAGCAAACTGTCCTTGAGTGCCTGGTAGGAGTTATCACACTCCTCAATTATCTGTGCTCCTGTGGGGTGACCTAACTCCATGGTGGTGATCATATAATTTTCTGGAACAGCCTCATCTCGATCTCACTCAATTCTTGGCACAGCCACATGAAGGGTGCGAAAGCCATCCTCATCTGTTGAACTCCTTGAAAACTTCCTAGCTCTCTTCTTTGTTGGAGGCGCACTAATCCTACTCAAGAATTCCTCCATCTCAACTGTTGGATCAGTTTCCTCAACAGGGCTCCTCCTCATCCTGTCTCTAAGCCAATCTGGTACTACCTGTTGTAGATCAGAAATAATAAATGGCTGCTCATTCCTTACTTCTTCTTCACGAACCTCTTCTCCAACTTCATCCTGACGAGGCTCACCAACTTCTACAGGCTGAGTATCTTCTGAACCTTGGGCATCTTGCCCTGTAACAGTGTCATCCTCTAATGCCGCCTCAATCTCATGCTAAAAGCGTGTATCTGTGGCCGTTTCTTCATCTTCTCCCTGCTAGTTATCTCTGATAGGTGCATTGACACTCTGGCCAAAAGACTCCCTCTGAGGTGGTTGATTTGCCTCCTGTAATTCTTGTTCCTTATTCAACATATTCCTCTGATCAACAAACAATGAAACCTCTTGTATACTTGAAGAATGGATCCCTAATGGTGTAGGTAACGCCACCTCAACTCTCGGAGGCTCTGGGTGGACTGGCTCTTTCCTTCGTGACTCTGGAGCTCGAGCAACCTGTTTCTTCTTTGTAACAGTTGGCAACCTATGATCTCCCATTAAGTTATAAGTAAGAGGAATTGACCTACTCTTAAGCCTATTCACATGCCTCTCAACCCATCCTCTGGTGAATGTTAGGACTGGTATGCAAAGTGTATCCAAATCCGCAATCTCCAACTCCGACCAATCTAGAAGTGGGAGTGGTGTATCCCTCACTGTCTCATAATCTGGATGAACGTTCATATCCTCATCTACCTAGTCCGGCACTAGAACAATCTCGCACTCCCTAATCATGCTCAAAGTTAATCTTGAAAACATCCTTCTTCTTACCTCAGCCTCATCCAACACACTAGCCCAGAAATCTTCAATATTTGCCTTCTGTCTGAACTCCTCTGATAGTATCCATCTGATATTTTTGTGAGGATCGTAGTACTATCTGCTGGTGTGGTAAGAAAGGTGGAAAAAATGAAGCTCATTTTCAGCTTCCTTGGCTACCTGCAGTGAAGGACACACTTCATCTGAATTTCCCATGATGATCAGGAAGTCAAGTCCTCATTTCTTCTTTTTCTTCTGAATCTTATCATAGGCAATGAGTTGCCTAGATATTTCTAACATCAATATCATGTTTGTAGGGTATTTGGGCAACCTGTAAGGATATGAAGAGAACCCTTGCAGCCTGATGTAAGTGAATTTTGGAAATTGGATAAACCAACATCCGTACCTTTCTATCAACTCCTGAGCCTCCTTTGATATCTTGTGATGAGTTCTTTGTTGAAGTGACCTCATTATGTGCATGGTGAAGGCGTCGTTGACTCTCTTGTAGTGAGATGTGCTCGTCAAATGCAACTGCGAACAAGCCTCATGAATCCTGAACTGCTGAGAGCCACACCCAATCGGCTCCTTGTATGATATCCCTCTATATTTTCTCATGCGAGCCAACATGTAAATGATGTATGAGCCCATATAGAATGTTTTCGTTCTCCTCAAACTCCGAAGTTGTTCATGCAAATTATCACTGATCATTACTGCCCAGTCAATAAACTCCTTGCCTTCCAGCACAAGGTTGATGTAGTAAAACATTCAAGGCTCAAAGATGAATGCCTGGGGACACCCTCCGACTCTACTGAGCATCATAATCAAATCACAATATTCCTGCTTTAAGTCTTCTGAAATTATCTGTTCTTGTAGCTTCGTACAAGTTGGCTTGGGCTTGTTCATCCAGCGGGAGTTTATCATGTCAACACACCTTTCAAATGTAGAAGCGTACATCCACTCAGCTCATTCTCGTCTTGTAAATCATCTTCTCATGTGTGGGAATTCCAAATGCTTCCCCAATGGCCTCTGGCGTGAGGTTGGCGAACAACTTGTCATCCAGTGAAGTGATGATCCTCTGCTCCAAGTTGTAACAGTTAACGCTCTCCATGATCAACTCCGAACACTGAATTGCTAGAGGAAAACCAGCAGCTACATAAATTCCACTTCTGACAATATTGTGCGAAGTGATTGATGGACAATGGCCTCCAATTCCCATCATTCAGCTTTTGAAAGCTTCCATATTGAAAGAGCCTAAATTTGTGTCACTCAACTTGCCCAGCTTTGAAGAGAACTTTGACTCCGGCAGGAATGACTTGCTCAGCTTCTTGATCACAGCTTGTCTAGACGCATTTGCCTTGCTGGATTCAGCATTATTCTCCTTGCCAATCGTTCTTACTTCAGCCATTCTACAAAAACAAAAGAATAGTCATTAGAAATTTAACTTAGAAAAAATAAAATCACTTTGAGGCTGCCAGGAGACTTTCGAAAATGAGAAGCTTCAGCACTGAAATCCAACTCCAAACCTCAACACCGTTCAGCAACTTCGAATTCCTCTGAACACTTAGAGAATTTTCTCTACAACAGCAAAACTTCCAGCACTTAGAAGAAATTCGACCCAAGCTTACTTCAGCAACTTCTCAACTTCGAATTTATTCCTCCTCAAAGCTCAACTTCGAATTTCTTCACCCTTCAAGTTTCAGCTTGCACTCAACAACTAATGAAGAAAATGAAAATCATCTCAATTCTTATAGCCAAGTCAAATTTCTAGAAGAGGCTAATTCTGGCCGAGTCATTAAATTTCCACTCCTCTGCTATAAGAATTTGAATTTCCCTCCTCAAGCAGCTGTAACACTTGGCATTTGGCGTCTAGAATATTTGACCTTCTAGAATTTCAAAAAGATTCATCTCCACTGGTCTAGGCGTACCTCACTTTAGCATTTTGAAAACACCTTCCGAAAAATATTAACTCAAATGGCTCGATAAAAAAAAAAAAAAAGTTCATTTCACTGGCTGAGGCCTTGATTCTTTCATTTTATCCATCTCTGGCTCGGGAAGATTATTTTCCTCAGGAATTTAATCAAAACCATCTAGGCATCTGACTTCAATTTCACAAGTCAAGGCATTTTATTTCTAACAACATTTCATTCCTTGCCTTAGGAAAATTTTAATTTTTTACTTAGAAAATTTCAATAATCAGGTGCCCGAGTAAAATCTCCATCTTAAAATATCTGACAAGATGTGAATAATTTTAAAATCATCTCTTCGATGAAGATATCCAGTACCCAGAAGAAAATTCCCCTCAGAAAATGCCAAATTCATGTGTATCACTCATAGTCCCGAGACTCGCCCGGAAGCGCCTGGATGTGTCGAGTCGAGCTCCGCGCAGCCCTGGCCGCGTCCTGGGAGTGCTGGCGCGGACGCGGCCGCGTCCAGGCCGGACGCACCGGACGCGCAGCGTCCAGAAGAGTCCCGACCCCTGGACGCGGCCGGCGCAGCAAAGGCCAAAAAGGCCAAAAAAAAAACATAAGCTTAAGTTTTTTTATATTTTTTTTTTTACTTATATTATCTATTTCGCCCTAAAAGCAACCTCATTTCATTCATTTGGCAAAATAGGAGGAGAAGAGAGGGCAACCAGCAAGCTGTTGAAGACAAATCCAGGGTCATATATCATTTGGGGAGCTTCATACCAACAAGGAGGTGCATTGAGAGCTCATTACCAGTGATTGGGAGGAGTTTGCATTGCATTCCAAGCCAAATCTAAGAGGTAAGTTCGATTTTAATTGATTTTTTTGTGTTTTTTAAACAAATAATTCATTGTAATTTGTAAAATCATTGGTTTTTTGAGTTTGCATATTTTTTTTACAAACCCTACTTGCAACTTAAATAATTTTAGAAACCCTACTTTTGCAGCCACATTCATTTGCAAATCAAACCATATTATTATTTTCACAATGTCTCAAACCCCAGTCAGAAAAGACCCTACTTGGAAACATGCTGAAATCTTTCTCGGAATGAAAAGAGGAGACGCCAAATGTTTCTACTACAAAACAATATATCATGGAGGTATAAATAGATTAAAATACCATCTTGCACGCATACCCGCCCATGATGTAGTGGGTTGCCCTAGAGCACCTCCTGAGGTTGTTCGTGAAGTGCAGGTGCAATTAGAAACTTTTGAAATGCAAAAAGAAATGAAAAAGAAACAAAAGCAGGAGTTGGTGAGTGTTGGAGTTGGACAGGGACTTGGCTGTTGGAGATGCTTCTTCCATGCCTCCATACCGTCCTAGTGCTAGTGCTTGTGCTAGTGCTTCTGCTTCTACATCATCTATGCCTATGCGTACTTAGTGCTGGTGGTCTGCTACTGCTAGTGGTAGTGGCAATATTACATTGGCCCTAGAGTTCTGTAAATCTAGGTGGACTCATATTTTGTACCACGAACTACTCGGTTCCCAAATCGCTTGAGAGCATGGGTTGGAACGGATTACACACAATGCAGACACCGCGTTTTGCTTTGCACATCTGACCATCTCTCCATGTAGCCGTAATTCTTTTCTTTAATTGTTTTAAAATTTAAATTTAAATTTTAGAATCTAGATGTATTTCATTATCAATTCAAATTTAAAGTTAAAAACTTAAAAAAATTTCATTTTACAATACTTATGTAACTTATTAATTTATTTATGACATGTTTTAGGTCACCTTAGATTTCGCCATGACTCTCGGAGCTTGACCCGGAAGCCGGGCGAAGCTTACCGGGCTGAAATCGGGAGCTCTGATTTCTGACACGCTCGCAGTCCAGAGGCCGGGAATCGACTCGCCGGACTCGCCAGACTCGCCAGACTCGCCCAGACTCGGAGAGTCCCGACCCTGTGACCCGGCCGCGGCAGCAAGAAGTTAAAACACTAAAAAAACATAAAACTAAAAGTTAAAGTTAGTTTTTTTTGTTCTATATGTTCTCTCCAACCCTAAAAGCAACTTCATTTCACTCTTTTGGCAAAATAGGAGGAGAAGAGAGAGTTGTGAAGAAAAATAGGAGGAGAAGAGAGGGCAACCAGCAAATTGTTTAAAACAAAAGCAAGGTCATATATCATTTGGGAAGCTTCATACTGCTAAGGAGGTGCATTGAAAGTTCATTGCTAGTGATTGGGAGAAGTTTGCATTGCATTCCAAGCCAAATCTAAGAGGTAAGTTGGATTTTAACAGTTTTTTTTGTGTTTTTTTAACAAATAATTCATTGTAATTTGTAAAATCATTGTTTTTAAATTTTTATAGTTTGCATTTTTATTTACAAACCCTACTTGTAACTTAAATAATTTTACAAACCCTACTTGTTATTGCAGCCACATTCATTTGCAAATCAAACCATATTATTATTTTCACAATGTCTCAAACCCCAGTCAGAAAAGACCCTGCTTGGAAACATGCTGAAATCTTTCCCGGAATGAAAAGAGGAGAAGCAAAATGTAAATACTGCAAAACAATATATCATGGAGGCATAAATAGATTGAAATACCACCTTGCACGCATACCCATCCATGATGCAGTGGGCTGCACCCTAGCACCTATTGAGGCTGTTCGTGAAGTGCAGGTGCAATTAGAAAATTTTGAAAGGCAAAAAGAAATTAGAAAGAGACAGAGGGAGGAGTTGGCAGGTGTTGGAGTTGGACAGGGACTTGGTGCTGTTGGAGATGCTTCTTCCATGCCTCCATACCGTCCTAGTGCTAGTGCTTCTGCTAGTGCTTCTGCTTCTGCACCATCTATTCCTATGCGTACTCCTAGTGCTGGTGGCGCTGCTACTGCTAGTGGTAGTGGCAGTATTAGTATTGGCCCTAGAGTTCGTAAATCTAGGGTGGACTCATATTTTGTACCACGCACTACTCCTGGTTCCCAACCGTCGCTTGAGAGCATGGGTTGGAACAAGGATGCACACGATGCAGCAAAAAAAACAATTGCAGACTTTTGGTACTACTGCACCATTCCCTTCCATGTAGCCAGGTAATTCTTTTTTCGTTTAATTGTTTTAAAATTTATATTTAAATTTTATTGTTTTAGAATTTAGATGTATCTCACTATCGAATTCAAATTTAAAGTTAAAAACTTAAATCTTTTCATTTTATGACATGTTTTAGGTCTCCTTTTTGGCAAAACATGGTTGATGCAATAACCATATGTGGGGCGGGGTTCAAAGCCCCCAGCGAAGATGAATTAAAGGGCCCACTTTTGACTCAAAAGGTGGCGGATGTGAAAGCACAATTAGAGGAGCAGCGTGTGCAATGGAGGAGGATTGGTTGCACCATCATGACTGATGGTTGGACCGATAGGAGAAATAGGACGCTGTTGAACTTTCTAGTTTCCTCTGGAGGTAATTGTACTTACCTTAATACATTGATATTTGAATTTGATTTAGTGATTAATAATTTAATAAGGCTGATTTATGTTTTTAATTTATTGAATAATTGGTAATTTGGTTTTGCTTATTTTTTCAGGTGACACTGTCTTCATAAAGTCCATTGATGCTTCCGCCCAATTCAAAAATGCCACATACTTATGTGAGGCTATAGAGGAGGTGATAGCCGATGTGGGGGAAGAAAATGTAGTTCAAGTGGTGACAGATAATGCAGCAAATTATGTTGCTGCTGGTAGATTATTGATGGAGAGGCACCCAACTATATTTTGGACTCCATGTGCCGCCCATTGCATTGACCTCATGATGGAGGATCTTGGCAAGCTCCCATGGATAAAAACATGTATGGAATCAGCAAGAAACATTTGCAAATTTGTTTACAATCATGCATGGGTGCTTAACCTTATGAGGCAATACACGGGGTTGAGGGAGTTGTCTCGTCCTGGCATCACTCGGTTTGCATCAAATTTTATCATGTTGCAATCCTTGATTCGGTCAAGGGCACCTTTGAGGCGCATGTTTGCTAGTGAGGAGTGGTCTTCCTCATCCTTTTCTACAAGCACTGCAGGGATTGCTGTGGCTGATTGCATATTTGATGAGGCAGGGTTTTGGACACCAGCAGATGAGATTGTGAAGGTAACATTTAATTCTTTATTATGTTTTAATTTTTAATCATATCTTACTTTTATTTGTTCATTTTCATTGACAGTCACACTTACTTATTTGTGAAACATGTTTGCACTTTGCAGTTTATTGAGCCCTTGCTAGTTCTCCTACGAGTTGCAGATGGGGAGAAGCCCGCAATGGGCTACATATATGAGGGCATGGATAGGGCCAAAGAGGCCATTAGATCAGTCTATGGTGGAGTTGATGATAAGTATCGTCCCATTTGGGAGATCATTGATAGGAGATGGCAAAACCAACTCCATAGGCCCATCCATGCAGCCGCATGTTTCCTAAATCCGGCCTTCCACTTCCGCCGTGATCTCCGTGCAGATAGAGAAATTCTTAGTGGGCTCTACTCGACGATAGAGAGAATGTTGCCCTCTGTTACTACACAGATAGTGCAGGAGATAGATGCCTTCACTAAGGCACGAGGAGACTTCTTTGCACGTCAAATGTGCAAAGATAGTAGGACAAAATTAATGCCAGGTAAAAATATATTTAAGGCAATAATTTTCATCTTTTTATATTATAATTTATTATTAAATGTTGAACTTGAACTTGAAACTTGAAATGAGATTGATTTTGTTTCTTTTTCTCATCTCAGATGGATGGTGGGAGATGTTTGGTTCTGATACACCGAACCTGCAAAATGTTGCCATACGAATATTGAGCCAGCCATGCAGTTCATCCGGTTGTGAGCGCAATTGGAGTATGTTTGAGCACATACACTCCAAGAAGCGCAATAGATTGACAGTGGAGAGGATGAATGACCTGGTATATGTTCATTACAACCTTCGGCTCAGATACAGGAAGGCTTTTGACCACGACAACACCCCGATCTGTTTAGAGGAGGTTGATCCACAGTCTGAGTGGATCACTGAGGCTACAGACGCAGTCTTTAGTGACGAGGACCTTGATTGGGTGGACCAGGCAGAGAGAGAGGCTGAGGTTGTAGCCATGGCTGAGGAGGAGGCTAGAGCACGAGGAGACATAGCTACTGGTGGAGAGAGTGGTATGGGGACTCAGACACAGGCAGAGACTATGGCTGCAACTGCAACATCATCCAGGACCTTTAGACACCTTCGTAGGAAGGATGTTGGCTCCACTGTGCCATAGGCATAGAGTGATAGACTTATAGCTATTGTTTTGAATCTTTTGATATTTCATATTTGTATGGAACATTTGATGTCATGGATTTCATTTTCCATGAGTTTTGTATACATTTGACTAATTTTATATATCAAAGTATGTTATTTCCTTCAGCAGCGCAACTACAATTTGTGTACTTTATACTTATGTGATCATTGTATATTTGTGTATGTGATCAAATTTGCTTTTATTTGTGTTGTATTCAATAAAGGGTGCTTGAAACAAGTTTTAAATCTTTAAAAATCTCTAATTTTCTAAGGTTTTTTCAACTTTTTTCATTTTGCCGAGTCTGCGCCGAGTCCGAGTCCGAAGTCGCCAGTCGCTGAGTCGAGATCACCCTAAGCCGAGTCCGAGCCGAGTCTCAGAATAATGGTTGGAATGCTTGATGCAAACAACTCAAGATTTGACACTATTGGTGTACAACGTAATTAATTATTTAATTACACTTACATAAGTTTAATTAGGTATTTAATTATATTCCTAGGTATCATTTAGTAGGTGATAGGTTCACATGTTTGCTTAGGATATAAGATTCCTTCTAGAAGGATGAGTTGTCTTTTCTAGAGTCCTTATCTTATCTAGCATCATTTCCTAGGTAGATAGTTAGTTATCACATGTCATAAGATTATGACTCATGTCAACATCATATTACATACTACATCTCAACCTTGCCTATATAAGTAAGGCTTCATATGTACTTTGCCATATTCAACTTGGAATTCTTGCATCTTAATGATAGCATGATATTTCTACCATTTCTCTCTTGTGGAAGTTATTTTGTCTTGCAGGTGATCTTGGGGTGTTTGAGTTCACCATAACCCTACAGACATCGCGATGGAATAGAAGTTGCCTCCAACAAACCGGGGCGATCAAAATCGGCCTGCTTTAAAAAGATGACTTTTTCACCACCATGCAAAGGAAACTTCAAAAGGGACAATTTTCAAAAAAATTTTGAACCATGGTTTTATACACGTTAGCCGAATTAACCCAAATGACTAGATTTTGAAAAATATGGCTTTTTACTACGTAAGCCTCCAATTTTCAGCCTAAAGAAGTGTACCGAACATTTGGTACAAGAAAGAAACCCAGCTGATCACCCTAGAAAAAGACAGAAGAAAGAGAAAACCCTAAAATTTTAGGGTAGTAGCTTCCAAAGAAAAAAAAAAAGTTGTTGATTTTCAAGAGAAGTCGAAATATGAGGACCCGTATCGTTAAAAAAATTGAAGAAAAATAAAATTTGTTCCCGAAAATTTGCTCTAGAAAATCAATGCTGTCGATGCATTCTTCTCGCTGTAATCCGATCATAAATCTTCGAACAAATCTGAAAAATTCCTTTTGTAGCGCCCAAAAATCTTGTTTGCATGAGAAAATATGAGCTCGCCTTCAACCTGTGATGAAGAAAATGGACACCCAAATGCTTATTTAAATATTTTTTCATGAATAGAGGCATCACATGCAAGTTAATTCCTAAATTTAGGAATGAAACAACCTCATTGGACCTCCATTTAGTCAACATAAAGAAGACTAAACCATAAATAGGCGCCAAAAATCATGCATAAGAGAAAGGATGCAGCAAGCAAGAAAAATGGAGTAGTTCAAAGTTTAGTTTGGAGATGCATGTTGAAGACTGCTCATCAGTTTGAGTTTAGTTGTCAAATCCCTAAATTTTAGGGCGGCCGAAGCATGCACATTCACTTCAAAAATATCTTCAAGTCAAAGTTGACTTTGGACGCCAACTTTTCCAGACTTAGAAACTTTTTGAAATTTTCCATTTTTTAGCCTTTGCAAACATCACCAAAGCCTTTGTTTGATCACTGTTTCTGAATCATTGAAAAATCCAGTAGACTGATGGATAGTCTCGTTGAAGAACAGGATCAAAACTGAAAAGAAACTTCTTGAGGTTGCAAACCCTAAATTTGACTTATGGATCATCAAAACTTTGCGTGCCCCGAGCCAACAGGGGCGCTTTTGCTCATCAGACTTAGAAATTTTTAAAGGATTTTCACCATCTCAAAC
>VDFB02000019.1:21056553-21179185 GCA_007258455.2 Sequoia sempervirens
GCTTGGAGAAATCTGGGATAGCCAAGACTGGGCACGAACTCATGATCTTCTTGAATTTATCAAAAACAATTTGAGCCTTTTCTGACCAAGCAAAGGCTCCCTTTTTGGTGAGATCAGTAAGGGGAGCAGTATTCTGTGAATACCCCTTTACGAATCTCCGATAAAAACCACAAAGACCTAAAAACCTTTCAACTCGAAATAAATTAAGTGGTGGCCAATCAACCACCGCTGATCTTCTCCGATCCACCCCTTACTCCCTCAAGACTGATTATGGCCAAGGTACAGTAACTCCACCATTCCAAATTCACATTTGGAAGCTTTGGCAAATAAGCTCTCAAATTCCATGATACTAAGCACTTCCTCCAAGTGCTTGAGGTGATCCTCCCAAGTCTTGCTGTAGATCAGAATGTCATCAAAAAAATCAGCACAAACCTTCGTAACTGATTCTGGAAGACACGGTTCATGCAAGACTGAAAGGTAGCCGGAGCGTTAGTCAACCCAAATGGCATGACTAAGAATTCAAAATGGCCATAGTGGCATCTGAAAGCTGTCTTTTCCACATCTGATCCCCTCATTCGTATCTGATGGTAACCCGACCTCAGATCAATCTTCGAAAAGAACTTAGCCCCATGTAGCTCATCAATGAGCTCATCCATCCTGGGAATGGGGTATCTATTTTTGATGGTGCTTTGGTTCAAAGCACGATAGTCCACGCACATGCGCATGGTACCATCCTTCTTCTTCAGAACCACTGCAGATGCAAAAGGGCTCTTGCTTGGGCGTATGAAACCCATCTCCAAAAGTTCCCGAATATTCTTCTCAATCTCATCCTTTTGCCTCTTCGGATACCGATATGGAGTTGTGATCACCGGTTTGGCTCCTTCTTTGAGCTCTATGATGTGTTCTGAACCCCGTTCAGGTGGTGGTCCAGGAGGCAAATCTGCGAAGACTTTGCTCTTCTTCGTGAGTAGTGACTGGATATCAGGAGGTTGGTCACGCTTAGTCTCAACAGGACTAGCAGGAAGTATCATGCATTCGGCAACCCACTCAGCTTGATCGTGACGGATCAGCTTTGCCATTCTTTTGAATGACACTACTCGAGGACCCCCATTGGATATGCCTCTCAAAACTATCTTCTTCCCATCTGATTGGAACTTCAACTCCATAGTCTGCAGATTCAAAGAGATCTCTCCAAGAGATCGCAGCCATTGAATGCCTAGAATGACATCAATATCCCCAATGTGAACTACATAGAAGTCATCCTTGACTTCGTAGTTGCCTAACTGCATGGTCATGTTAGATATTTTCTTGGTGCAAGTAATATGAAATCCATCGGCAACCATGACCTTGAATCCTTCGAACTCCTCTGTTTGCAGCCCCTTCTTGGCTTCCACAACTTCATCAATGAAGTTATGAGTTGCTCCAGTATCGATCAAAGCAACGATTCGCTGCCCTTTGACCATCCCACGAACCTTGAATGATTCGTTTCTTTGAAAACTAGAAAGTTGAGCTAAAACTCCACCACTTCCCTTCTCATCTCCGGACTCTTCTGGAGCTCTAGCTTCTTCATTTTCTTCAAAATCAGATTGCTGGTCGGAAAAATCAGAACTACTTTCCCCAGCAGAATAATATTCAATCTGATTAAACTTAACCCCTTTAGGACAAACATGGTCTTGAGACCATTTTTCCTGACACCGAAAACACAACCCTTTTCTTCTGAGTTCATTCAGGTTTCTTGATCCAACCTGGTGACATGGGGATTGCGATTCTTGAACTCCTTGTTCTGAGGTCTCAAATGATTTTTATGCTGAGGCCTTTTTCCTTTATCCCTTTTCTGAAAGGGGGAGTTTGACTGAAATTTCGCCTTAGGAGCAGCCCACTCCATGTTTCTTGCCTTTTTCATTGCTTCTTGTAAGGACGGTGGATCAAAAGCTTTGATCCAACCTTTGAGTGGCTCCATCAACCCTTCAGTGAATAGGATCACTAATCTTCTTTCTGTGATTCCAGTGACCATAACTGAAAGTCTTTGAAACTCAGCTATGTAGGCTTCAACAGTGCCATACTGTCTCAACTGTGCCAACTCCCTAAAATGCACTTCTGGGTCCTTCTTCTCGAACCTCTCAATGAGTCTATTGGTGAACTCATCGTAGCTAGTGATAGACCCATGACCTAAGGTGACTAGGCCATGGTACCACCACTCATGCGCCACCCCATCTAGGTGTAGCGTAGCGAATTTAATCGCTTCTTCTTCAGCCATTGGCCTAAGAGCCAAATAGTTGTCTAGCTTCTGTATCCAAGCTCGAGCAGAATTATTATCACTTCCATCAAAGTGGGGAAGCGAAACCTTGTTGATAGCTTGATACAAGTCTCCTTGTGCTGGAGTTCTTCTTTGGTCATAATTTCTCCCTTGGCCCTTATCCTTCCTTCTATACTCCATGTAATCATTGAAGGACATGTCAAGCTTGACTTCATCAGGCAGGGTGTCATATTCCGTACGGCCTATCCTTAGCCTCTCCAAAGATGAAGTATTTTCTTCGGAATCAGGATGTGGGTTTGCTGGTGCCAAAAACGTGGGTTTGAGTGGTCTAGCAGAAATGTAGGTTCTGCTAACTGAAGGTTGGGCAACATGACCATTGTGCTGGTTGTTAGCACTATGCTCACCGACATGCACTGTATTGTTTTGTGGAGTATTCAGACCCAATCTCCCTAACATGAGAGAGAACATATCCAACAAAGCATCCATCTTCTTATCAAGCCCTTGACCTAGATTGGCTGAATTGTCTATACCCTTCCCACTGTCACCTCTGTTGCCTGAAATTCTTTCATTGCCACCTAAAGTCCTTTCATTATCCCCCATTTTTGTTTCCTGTGAAGGCTCCCAATTAGCCCTCAAAACCTCTGATGCTGTCTGTCCTTCTGGAGCTTGATACAACTGTGTCTGAACTGTATCTCTCTTGTAAACTCTTGCCAAATACCTCTGTTCTCTGTCACTCATAGAAAGCTGATTTCACAGGATGGCAGGATACGTGGCTCTGATACCACTGAAATATTCCGAGCCAAATTTTTTCGTTTTTTCAAATAACAGATTACAAAGCAAATGCACCCGTTAAGGTTAGAGGAAGAAACCAAAACGTGCAAGAAAGCAACTCTAACCAGAATGGCGCCGATGATGGCGAGCATTGGTCAGAGGATCTAAAACAAACTGCTTATGCTGGAAAAGGAACTCGACGCCAAGTATGTGCTACCCAATCCAATGCGGAGTGAGGGGCGACCATATGACGGAGTGAATACAAAACAATGCTTGAAAGATAAATGCTGAGAAATGAAACTACTCAACACCCAGAATGTGCTTGCTAACCCGGGATGGGATAGTAGCGACCATAGGGCGGAGATCTCACTATTACAATAACTTTGAATGAAAATGAGAACACAACCTGATTTAAGCAATAATGAAACAACTGCCAGTACTACTGTCAGTTTTACAAATAAGGGGCCTTTGCCTGCCAATGTCTTATGAATTTAAAGGATCAGCATTACATCATTTGGAACCACCTTTACTTTGAATAGTAATACCAAAACCAAATGCCTTCAAATATCAAGATACAGATTTCTGATTTTTATTACAATCTGCTCATTAAATGTTTAAACCAGCAATCTAAGGAATTGCTAAAATGCTCATATCTTCCACGTATGATCTCCGATTGACTAGAAATCAAATGCACTAACTCTTAACCAAGCACACGCCTATGATGAGACACTGAAAACAGATCTAAAGCCCACATATCAATTATGCACGAATCCCAATGTCACTAAATGGTACGGCCCAGCTGAGAAACTCGACTTGGCTTTAAAAATTCAATTCACAACCTTAAAATCTGCAATTTGGAGCATAGGGACGCCTAAGGCTAACACAGACAATGAGCTAACACCCACAATGATATTTTTGGTATTTTATGATTTATGAAGCATACATGCAATCTGCTGTCTAGAAACAATGTAATAAGCTGAAACTATTAAATGCTAACTTCGAATCTAACTATGCAATGAGCTGAGAACAAAACACACTAAATGCAACTCACAGTACAATGATTCACCACTAGATGTTGTTTTCCAAACACGAAGTGATGCCCAAGCTAGGAGGCCTTCATTCCTCGAAGCAGTCCCAGAGCCAATCCGGCAGCATAACAGAGTAGTCGTCAAAAGATCCCCAAAATGATGCACAAGACTCCTCTTTATAAGTTTCGTTTGACTTCACGAAACCCTAAAATCAGCTTTTAGGTCAAAACCTCTCATCTCCTCAAAATGGCGTACTTCTCCTTTATGGCTTAGATTTGATATTTTAAATAAATATCATGCTTGATAAATTCGCCCTTCATAACCTTGCTTTGACTTTGCAATAATTAAAATATTCTTTTAATGAGGGCGCCACCCTCAAAGACCCCTTTTTTAAAAACATCTTTAAGTCATTAATCTAGGCCCATGGTCATCGTTAAAATATAATATTTAAACGTGACTTTTTTTAATTAAATGACTTAGCTTATCCCTCCGAAGGTGCTCTGAAGCCAATACTGAGCCAAACATCTGACCAACTGAAGCAAGAAGTAAATCGAGCTGAACTCATCTGGAAAGCTGCCAAAAATAGAATTTACTATAAATAGTAAATTCCAAAAAGTGCTCTGAATGCCGAGATGAACATACCACTGCGAAGCCCTCTGAAAACCCAGAAGGAATCCGCCATTGAATCCACCATCTCTGAGCCAAGACCTCCTCAAAAATAGGAAACCCTAATTTTACCTTCCGACTAGCCTTCGGGTTTCCAGAAAAAAGGCCAACGGTCACATGAACGATCAGGTTTGAGAAGGGGACATTACAAGAAGCTTGCAATGGGCTACATATATGAGGGCATGGATAGGGCCAAAGAGGCCATTAGATTAGTCTATGGTGGAGTTGAGGAGAAGTATCGTCCCATTTGGGATATCATTGATAGGAGATGGCAAAACCAACTTCATAGGCCCATCCATGCAGCCGCATGTTTCCTAAATCCGGCCTTCCAATTCCGCCGTGATCTCTGTGCAGATAGAGAAATTCCTAGTGGGCTCTACATGACAATAGAGTGGATGTTGCCCGCTGTTACTACACAGGTGGTGTAGGAGATAGATGCCTTCACTAAGGCACAAGGAGACTTCTTTGCATGTCAAATGTGCAAAGATAATAGGACAACATTACTGCCAGGTAAAAATATATTTAAGGGCATAATTTCCATCTTTTTATATTATAATTTATTATTAAATGTTGAACTTGAACTTGAAACTTGAAATGAGATTGATTTTGTTTCTTTTTCTCATCTCAGATAGCTGGTGGCATATGTTTGGTTCTGATACACCGATCTTGCAAAATATTGCCATTCGTATATTGAGCCAGCCATGCAGTTCATCTGGTTGTGAGCGCAATTGGAGTATGTTTGAGCACATACACTCCAAGAAGTGCAATAGATTGACAGTGGAGAGGATGAATGACTTGGTATATGTTCATTACAACCTTCGGCTCAGATACAGGAAGCTTTTTGACCACGACAAAACCCCGACAATCTAGAGGTTGATCCACACCCTGAGTGGATCACCGAGGTCTTGATTGGGTGGACCAGGCAGAGAGAGAGGCCGAGGTTGTAGCCATGGCTGAGGAGGAGGCTAGAGCACGAGGAGACATAGCTGTGTCGGTGAGAGTGGCATGGAGAGTCAGACACAGGCAAAGACTATGGCTGCAGCTGCAACATCATCCAGGACCCTTAGACGCCTTCGTAGGAAGGATGTTGGCTCCACTATGCCATAGGGCATAGAGTCATAGACTTATAGCTATTGTTTTACTTTTGATATTTCATATTTGTATGGAACATTTGATGTCATGGATTTCATATTCCATGAGTTTTGTATACATTTGACTAATTTTATATATCTAAGTATGCTATTTCCTTCAGCAGCCAACTACAATTTGTGTACTTTATACTTATGTAATCGTTGTATACTTGTGCATGTGATCAAATTTGATTTTATTTGTGTTGTATTCAATAAAGGGTGCTTGAAACAAGTTTTAAATCTTTAAAAATCTCTAAATTTCTAGGGTTTTTTCAACTTTTTTTCATTTTGCCGCGTCTGCGTCGCGTCCGAGTCTCGAGTCGCCAAGTCGCGCGCCGAGTCACCCTTGCCGAGTCCGAGCCACGTCCGAGTCTCGTTACTATGGTATCACTATGAAGGGGTACATTTAATTTTTGAATTTTGTACTTTAGAAAATATTTCATTATCAAAGTCTATCCTCATTCTTTTTCTTTGGGCGTATTTCTTCTCTTGCTTTGCCTTGGAAAATTTTATTTAACTTCATGAAGTTGGCGCTTTGGTGGTCAAGGAATTTCCATGCCTTAAATTTTTTTATCATCATATCCAAGTTTGGGCGCATTTCTCTAGATGTGAAGGAATTTGCAACACTTAGTAAATTTTCTTCCAAGCCAACTTCCACTTTGGGTGCATATGAGGGTGTGAGGAGGAATTAACAACACTTAGAATATTTTTGAAGCCACCACCTTCAACAACTTTGGGCGCATATGAGTGGTCTAGGAGGAATTCAACACTTAGCAACTTTTCTTCACCCCACTTCACCTTGTGTGGTGGGCGCATTTCAAGTATCAAGGAGGAATTTCAACGCCTTAGGAAAATCCCTTACATGTTTTCCTAGCTTGGGCGCATTTCAAGGGTCAAGGAGGAATTTCAATTTGCCTTAGCCATTTTTCTCACCACTACTTCCCTCCTTGGGCGCATTTGAGGTGTGGAGGTGGAATTTCCACACTTAGAATATTTTTCAACGTCCTCCACAGTGCTAGGTGACATGGGCGCATTTCAAGGCCCCTGCAGGATTTTCCAACACTTAGTATATTTTTTAACATCTGCCAAGGCAAGACGCATATGAGGGGTCCTGCAGGAATTTCGTACTTAGAAAATTCATCACCCTATCTTCATCCTCTTGGGGTCGCATTTGGCTAGGTGAGGAGGAATTCTTCATGACTTAGAAAATTTTTCAAGCACCTTTCCTTGATGAGGGCGCATTTGGAGGCTGGAGCAGGAATTTCAAGACTTAAGACAAATTTGAAGCCACCATCCTAGCAAGGGCACATTTCACTAGGTCTGCAAGAATTTTCATGCTTAGGCATTTTTTCATCCTTCAGCCAGCTTCACCTTGGGCACATTTGGCAGGGAGAGGGGGAATTTCTTCAAACTTAGGCGGTTTTTTCATGCTTCCTCACCTGCCTTACTTTCTCTAGTTTACTATTTTTAGTAAGCCCCCCCTGGTTCTCATACTTTTATAGCTTGGATTGATTTGAAATTTACACCATAGGATCCTCATGATGTAATTGACCTGTTCACACTGTCATCCTGTGTCGGCCTGCTATTTATAGCTTGTTTCCAGAAGTGACTTACTATTTATAGTAACTGCTTGATTTCAGGACTTCTGCATCTCTGCTCGACGTGAAATTTGCTCCATGGGGTCCTCATGGGTTGACTGACTTGTTCGCACTGGTGCTTTGTGCTGACTTGCTATTTATAGCCTGTTTCAGAAGTGACTTACTATAAATAGTAAGTGCTTAGATTGCCTTCAAATTTTACCAGTGGAATCCTTGAAAGATACTGATTGCAATGGGATATATCAGTTTTCGGAGATTTTGGCGTTTGACCCTTCATTTTGGCTCCCGAAGCCGGAAACCCTAATCTGACTTGCATGTCGCTCAAATGATCTTCGTTTGACCCCGTTTTTGTTGCATGTCGCCCTGTTCGTGATGCTGAAGTGTTGGGGAGCGACTGGAGTGGTCCTGCTAAAAATAGTAAGTGTCTGAAAAAATGACCAACCAACTGTCGGATAAATTTGCATGTCACATAGCTCGAGAGATCTCACAAAACCCAGAAAAACCTTGCAAACTGGACTGCATGCGGGCACTGGCTAAAAATAGTAAGTTCCTGAAAAGTGATCAACTCTGCCTGCATGTTACCTTGTTGCATAGCTCTTAAAAAACCCATGAAGAATATGCTGACATGCACTGAAAAACCCTTCATGCAAACCCTAAAAATAGCCTTTGAAGACAATTCTGGAAAAAAGTCCTGATCTTGGTTTGCATGTTATATCATTGCGTAGGTCTTGGAAAACCCAGAAATATTCTCTAGACATGCACCGAAAAACTTTGCATGCAAACCCTAAAATCTACTCCTGAAGGTGATACTTGCTAAAAATAGAAAGTTGTCAGATCTAGCTCAAATTTTGCAGACAAGCAGTTTGACGTGCTTCGGACGCAGTGTCAAGTTCAAACTTTAATTCACTCACTCAATTTGACCTCAACTGGCCAGAAGATTCAAAACCCTAATTGCTCAGACTTGGCCAAAATTTCAATTCAGACGGGCACATCCTCGGAAAAACAGACGGAAACGAGAGAGACAAAGAGAGACAGAGAGAAAACCAAAGCCAAAAGACAGGAATGGAGCAAAAATTAGGGGGTCCCCATTTTGAATGGGGTGATGTGTGAAAAGGTCACAACAGAACCAGAGAGAAATGCATGTCATTTTCTCAATATGCATGTTACCTTATCTTGAAGCTCTCCAAAAACCCAAAAAGCTCCACCAGACATGCATCAAAAACTCTCGCATGCAAACCTTCAAGACCTCCTATGAAAATGGAAACCCTAATTTGCTCAACTGATTAGCCTATAGGTTTCCGGAAATAGGCTAAATCAACTAAAGAGTGCAGGGCTAAATTTGGGACATTACACACATGATCAACACATGGGTTAGAGTTACATGTAAAAGAATCTTATGGTGACATCTTTCAATCTTTATTAGGTTGATTTAAGATGTTGTTCAAATCATTGAAGATCATTCCATTACATCTTCTTCAATGTTTACATGCAACATTGATAAATGTTGGTGCCCAAATGTATTGCTAACAAACTTTGTATTTGCTTGTATTTGTAGCTAAATGTTAGGCCATTCTTGTCACATTAATGTCAACTATGTCATCTTTCTTGTTAGAATAGTTAAGTCCTTAGGTGTTGGTTTATCTTAGTCTACTAATAATGTATGTCGCTTGCTCATCATGAAGATTATCAAGCTATGAATCCTAAAGGAGACACTGTCATGTCCCCTTTTCAAAATTATCTAAAAAAGGCAACTTACTTAAAATAGTAAGCCCGACTGCCAAAAATAGTAAAACAAGACCCGAAGATTTTTTGGAAAAACTATATATTTTATTTGATGATTTGACTGAACAAACATTATCAAGACATCAAATAAACATCATAATATTAATTCCTCCATATTTTGTCGTGGGGTTTAATTGGAGCAAGTTTGGGGTCAAAAAGTAGAAATTGAAGCGAAAAATCAAATTGGGTAAAAACAAATAATCTTGGAAAGTGGCAATAAATGGCAACAAATCAGAAAATGGAAGTTATTTTACCGGCATGCTCTATCCTCCTCTTTTTGGCATGGGAATCTTAGCAGTTACAACTTTGGCATCTTGCATGAAATCATATAAGGAAAAATCAGATTTTTCATTCATTCATTCCATCTTGTTTTGATAATGCATTTTTTTTGCTTTTCTTCAGAGGCCAACAAACTTGTGGAGAAGGAAACTTGAGAACGGGAGTTTGAAGGTTTCTAGGTGAACTAAGGACAAGAGTCTGAGGGTCATCAAGGTGTAATCTCATACAGAGATTGCCATTGTGCTCAACAGTATAGTTTAGATTGTTTTCTCAGTGTGTTGCAGGTGTGGTTTTTCAGGGGTTTGGTGTGAGAATTTGGTGATTGTTTAATGCTTTTCGCTGTAGATTATATGGCTTCCATGGGACTGTATTTTGCTGCATATTAATGATATCAAGCAGATTTATTTATCTTTGGTAAATGGCGCCATGTTTGGGTGCAAAGGTTTACATTTTCTAGTAGTGGTTTGCATTAGTTGAGCTTTTGTTTTTGGGCTTTTTTGTAATCTGCCTTTGCAGATCTGAAAGTGCATTTTGTAGGCAGTTATGCTGCTGAAATTTCTGTAGAAAACCTCTTCCTTTTGCTGCAATAAAATCTGGAGTGTCCATGGTCAGTTTGGTGTAATTTTCTACATACCCGATTTCACTAATTGATTAAAAATCAATTTTCTCATATGGGTTTGCATTAATATTATTAAGTCAGATTTAATGGCAGTAAAATATGGTAATATAACAGCATGGGACATTGCAGTGGTATCAGAGCCTTGATTCTGCCAGCCTGAGGGTTTAACTAGTTTAATGCATCCAAGCTCTTGCCAGCTTGCAGAAATTTGATTGGTTGATCATGGAAGGGTTTTGCAAATCTATGTTTTAGAATTGGGCAAATGATATGTTAGTTACCAAAATATCAAGTTGGTATGATGAATATTTGATGAAATCTTTAAATTTTAATGAAGCTCAAACATTCTATGAATATGCAGAGCTCACTAGGAAAGATTTGCCTAAACAAGGAGAGGTTATTAAAAATTTTGAAGAATTCCTAGGTGAACCTAAAGATTTCAGATTTTTAACACCTTTTGATCAGTATTACATGAAAAGGAAAAAAGATCAGATGAATAAGGCTTCCAAAACCAGTGAGCAAGTGGAGGAGTTGAAGATTGATTCACCAGACTTCTCCAAGCAGATCAATGAGGAACAAAATTATTGCAGTCTGAATATTGAAGGTAAAAATCCTTTGATAAGAGATCTTAATTTTATTTCCAATAATTATATGCTTCAGTCCCAGTTCAATGAAGTCAAGGAGATGAATTTAAAAGAAAAATCGGAACAAGAAAATTATGAGAATGTCCCTTCAAAAGTTGCAACGGAGAAATTTGTTGCTTGTGAAAATGAATGGGTGAATGAACATGTTAATTGCAGCCACATGTATGATTTGGTGTTTCCTACTACATCACTACAAGATTTTTGTCATGTCGAAAAATGTTCCAAAAAGGAAGATAGAAAGAATGGTGTAATTTGCAGCATTGAGCATGAAGGTACATTAATTCCAATCCAAGACTGCTTTAGCAAATGGGACCTAGGTGATAGTCTCTTCTCAGGTGATACAAAGCAATTTTCTATAGTTTTAACTCATTCATGCATTTTGGTATGGAATCCTGGTTCTCTTTTCAAAAAGGTGCAAATGAAGAACATTCAAATCCATCTAAAATCTGAAATATTTGATGGGATTACTACTCTTGCCACAAAAATATGTTGTTACACCCCAAATTATGAGGTTACTGTTTACTACTACTACTACATAGGGTAAATGGGAATTTAATGTGAAATTTGGAGATGAATTAATAAATGCTTGTACCTTGTTATCAATATGAATGTTATCTCATTTGATGTCGTTTCATTTGATGTTATCTCAGTTGATGTTATTCATGGTGAAATACTGCATATATGAGATTAGATGGTTATTGAATTATTATTATTCTAACTTTGAAGATGTTTATGTATACTGCTTATTGTTGTTGTGAACAATTGACTGCCAAGGTATGTGCTAGTGGTTGCGGGTAAATGTCCATTTCTCCAGGGGGAGGGGAAGTATCACTCGGGAGAGGAGCTTGGTCAGGTAACCAGTAAAGTAAACTATCTCAGCATACACACACGTCACCTCAGATTGAGTGAACTATAATGTCCCCTTCTCAGCTATGATCAGTGTTGATGGCCGTTAGTCTATCTCGGAGACCCGTAGTCTAGTGGGAAGCTGGAATTAGGGTTTCCTATTTTCTAGGAGGGTGTTTCTGCATTTTTCAGTGGGTTGCACTTGGAGTTTTGGATTTTGGATTGCGGATTCTTTTTGGGTTTTTAGAGAGCTTTGCAATGGTATGGTATGCACTCTGATCCGAACAAATTTCTAAATTTACTATTTTTAGTAAATTCTATTTTTGGCAGTGATCCTATTGGTATCAGCACAGTTGGCTTTCCTCTTCAGGCAGTTCAGTGGGTAATGTTGATTTTGGCTTTTTGGTGCAAATTTTGAGGGAGACAAGTTATTTTAATTTAATAATGATATATTTTCACTTTGACCCCTTGGCCTAGCATTATAACTTCAAGTTGTGTTTAAAAGGGAGATTTTAAGGGGTGGACGCCTCATGAGGTGTTTTATAATATTTCAAAAGTTGAAAATATATCTTGTGAAATGGACGCCAACTTTGGAGGAGAGTATTAATTTTAAAAAGGAATTATTTCATCTTTGAAATGGATGCCATTTTGAAGAAGGTATTGAAGTCAACTCAAAATTTGAATTTGTTTGACTCCTTGTGGTTTGGGCGCACCTTCTAGAGATTTCTGAAGATTCTTTCAAGAGCTTATAAAAAGAGGCCTCTATTCTTCATTGGGATCATCTCATTTCTACTATACTGTTATGTTGCCGAAATGGTGAGTGAGTTGCTTCGAGGAATGCATACCTCCTAGCTTGGGCTTAGTTTCTTGCTTAAAAGATAGCAACTAGCTAAGATAAAGGTTGTTCTTAACTCTTGAGAGCAGATTGAGCACATTGTCATGGAGTTTCTTGTAGTTGTTGATCATTTTTGAGTTGTTGGTTTAGTTATAGGTGAAAGTTATTTTTGCTTAGAAGTCATAGAGTGAATTTTATTTTGTTATGGGTATTTGCTAGATGAGTTTTGCTGGTTGGGGCGACCCTTTATGCCAATTATCAGATTTTAATGTCAAGTGTATGATTTTAGAGCAAGAAATCGCCCTTCCTTGAGGTCATACCTTTCTGGAGTTGCATTGGTTTTCGTGCAAAATAAATACAAGTCTTTTGGGGTGGTTTCAGTTGTGCTACTTGGGCACCTTCATCATTAGTAGCAGATGCATTTTATTTCAGGTCATTTGAGTAAGTTTGGAGTGAGTTACAAGCATTTTAGTGGGTCTCAATGTTGCTGGTCTGCATTTTCTAGTTGCTGGTCTGTCATATCAGATTGTAGAAGTTCAGATTTTAGGGTTGCATTTTCAATGTTGCTGAGTCTTGGATGTTGGAAAAACCAATCATACAGTTGTTGCATCAATTTGATAATTGTAATACTTTGTAATCTGCAAATTGTTGCATTGTAAGGCTGCAAATAGTAGTACTATTTCAGTCACTTAATTCAACAATTACTTAGTTATCTTTTAGCAGCAAACATTAACAATCTTTGGACGGTTTACCGCCAGAGAAGGAGAATGAACCAACACACTTAAGCTCTTGGATGGTTTACCGCCAAGAAGGGGAACAAACAATTGTTATTTTCATTGTAATAGCTTCCGCTGAATAAGTGGTCAAGCCTTCTTTCTTTTCAATTCTTCTTTCGCTCCCGCTGAATAAATGGTTGAACTTTCATTTCAGCATTGTACTTCTTGAGCACTAATAATCCCCATCACCATATGATAGCACCTCACCCACCTTGGGTCCTGAGTGCACATTCTTGGCATTGGGTTACTTTCCAGCATTGTAATCTTTTAGTTGCTACTGACGATCCTCGGCGCCATATGCTCACACCTTGCCCAACATTGGGATCCTGGTGTACATTCTTGGCGTAGAGTTACTTTCTAGCAGTTGGTTTGGATTGAGCTAACCTTAACGAGTGCTTGTTGTATTGGCTTGATCATTGAAAATTTGAAAAAAAAAAAATTGGTTGGCTCATTACATGAACTAAGTCAGTTTGTGTTGGTTATAGGTAAGTCATCCTTAGCTTATATGTTTATATTAGGAGTCTTGTCTATTTTTGTGTGCATTTGTGAGTGATGTTTATCTATGTATATGTCTTGTGATATTACAATCATATGGATAGAAGGGATGTAGGTGAAAGTATGTTTATGCGTATGCACATACCTGTCAGGAGGATCTATCGACACATAAATGCATATGTATAGAGATACCACACTTACACACCTATCTCTATGATGGTAATGTTAATGAATGTAAGTGTATCGGAAGTGGACATATATACATATATATGGTATATACACGTATCCATATGCATATACATATCAATACAAGCATACGTTAGTTGATGGACATGCTCATACGGATGCATCGATATGGTATACCTACACATACATGTACATAGAGGTATATACAGGTAGGCATATATATGTATATATGCACACATCCTATATTATGTGAATATTAATAATATTATTATTATTATTGCCTTGTGAATTGACATATATATATCGGATGTATGCTGACTAGCTCACCATATGTATATATATTTGTTTAATATATATAAATATATATATATGTAATTATATATTAAAGATTATATATATATATATAAACTATAGTTATATTAAAAAATATAAATATATATATATATATATATATCTTTTATATCTTTTATATTTAAAAGTTAAAACTATAATTATATATATATAATATAATATATAATTAATTTATTGAATCGAATTATGGAAATTGAATTATTGGATCAAATTAATATTCCTATCATTTGAACATTTGAAATCAAATATTTCTGAATCGATATAGTTTATATCTCTTAACTTGGGAAATTGAATTATGAAGCAAATCGAAATATTTTCCATCGACTATGGTTAAACTATGCCGATATGACAAAAATATTTGTATTTGAATAAAAAATGGCACTGTCTGAAATCACGTCACCTGTAGGTGTGCACGCTTGGATGAAACCACCAAAGGCATTTAAATCGCATGACTAAGTCAATCTGGAAACAAGAATGAAACCAACGCAGTTGGGAAACATTGTCGAATCGGCTTGTAAAAAAGGCTATGTGTACATGAATTAACAAATGACTTTTTCTAAGACCCACCATAATATGAAATTGGTGCCACATTTGAAAACAACACTGTAGGTGTCGATTGGCATAATTTCTCCATGTGCTTGGAATTAGTCTTCACTATGCTGTCAAAGATTGGAGAACGACTCACCTTGCTGAATGTTGAGTAGGGAAGGGAAATGGCGCCACCTTCTGGTTTGAATGCTTCAAACAACAGTGGTGGCAAACAACATGCCATGACTATAGGAAATAGGGAGGCTGGGCTCACTATAAATAGTTGCCCAACTCTCCTATTTTGCACCAATTCACTCATTCGTATTCCTACATTACTCTTTTCATTTCATTCACCCACAACTTTTTATTATTCTTCATTACCCTGTGTGATTTGTCATATGTGTAATATCTTGTGATCTTATATGTTTAGTTTGCAATTACTGAATGAACAATATAAGCAGCCAGTAGTCATAATTCTGAGTGACATTTTATATAGCCATTCATCATAACTCCGAGTGACCTTAGTATTCAAACAGTGTTCACATTTTTGTGAGTTACTTTTATATTGGAGAGAAACGTATTTTACCCAAGGAATACATCATTTTTGCTAGTGATTTCTGGGAGTAAGAAAGAGGGAATTTTGTGAGGAAATTATCATCTTCTGAGGGATTGGGAACTAAATTCAAGAAATTGGTTTGAGCTGGAAGTGGAAGCAGCTCTGTCATCAATTTGGGATAAGCGTAAACAGGCATGGGGAATTCTTCTTCTTTATATTTATTTGGAATTGATGTGATTTCTATATTGCCTGAATGTCTTTTCTGTAAGTGCAATAGAAATAATTGAGAGTGTCTTGAATAAGAGAAATGAAGTTTTTAGAGTGCTTTCATAATGTGTTTAGAAGTACTCCAAAATAGGTGAGTTGGCTTAATGTAAATACTTAATCGGTATTAGATAGGTGAGTTAGATAGTTAAATGTTTCATCTGAGATGGAAAAATTCTGGAAATTAGTTGTTGAATATTAAATTACTATTTTGTTTAAAAGGAAAACCCTAGTTTGACAGTAATTTAGTTATTGAACTTCTGTGAAACAGTTGGTGAAAACCATTAATTGTTTCAATTCAGCTGAAACTAAAAACTTAGAAGTTAGTTGGAAATTCAAATTGAGTTAGTTGAAATCGATTTGGAAACCCTAGAATGAAAACAAGTTAGTTGTTCTTCGGCTGACACTGGTAGTTGGCTTACATTTTTAAACTATAGATCAAGTAGAGTGTTACAGGAGCCGTGTTGAGAAATTCAGAAGGTTTATTAATTAAAGCAAAATCATTTAGACTACCATCAGGAACAAATAATATTGCAGAAGTTCAAGGCCTTTTGTTAGGATTACAAATGGAAATAAATTTGAATTGCTTAAAGCTGCATGTTGAAGGTGATTGTCAAATAATCTTAAATGCTTGTAGAACCAGGAAACATTGTAGTTGGAAAATCTCATATTTTCTTGCTCAGGTATGGAGGCTACTAGATGCCTTGGAAAAATTTCATATCACACATACTTACAAAGAAGGAAATCAATTAGCAAATCAATTTGCAAATTTGGGTTGTGAGCAAGATCAGGAGGAGATAACTTATGAGGTAGGGTTAAACAATATCACTTAGGAGTTGCAATTCATTATTGACATAGACAGGAAAGGATTAACTTGATGAGCAGGGTTAAGTAAAATTACACAGGAGTTGCATTGCATTATTGACAGAGACAGGAAAAGGATATATTAATGTGATAAATAATCAAAGTGCAATTGACTTTGTTCAATCAAAAGGCTTTCGTTCTGACCAAGTGATCAATTGGAAATTCAAAAAATAAATCAGATTTTTGTAATTAAAATTTTGAAATCTCTAACGTTTATTGTTTTGTGCAGGATTGTTTTCATCTAACAAATTGTTTTCCTCTTGTCCACATTGCTGTCAAGGAAGGGATTTGAAATGTTGCTTGCTTGCTTTGCTTGTCCACGTTGAAGCTTTGGAGGAGTGCTGGCACTTGGTGAATTATTTCCTTAGCTTCCTTTGGCTACGTCATCAGCTTGTACATGTTCATTTGAATTGTACAAACATATATCCATTTGTACTACATGGTATGTGTGTTGGGAACACACGTGGTAGTTCCTAATGTTGGCATGCCTCTTTCAAAATATTTGGCACGTGGTACTTCCTAATGTTGGCATGCCTCTTTCAAAATATTTGGCATTAGTGTGATCAAATGCATTAAATATTCACACAAGACAAGTCCTTTCAAAATTGGCGAATATTTTGGGTTCTTAACACATGGCAGTTGATAGAGATTTGATCAGGTCGCAGGTGGCAAACTTTTGAAAGGCGACCATATTTAATAATTACAAGTGTAATACGCACCTGCCCAAGCGTATTAACATCACACTAATTGTAATAATTATGGGTATCTTTTAAACCATTGTAAAGATTTCCCTTGTGCGAATTCAAGGTGGAGTTAGTTTGGTGCCATCGGGTTTCTTGCAACCTGCATTCATGATGATTTCCAGCAACCATCATACAAACTGCTCGTTTTATAAGAAGATGGAAAGCTATTCATTGCAAGCAGTTTGGTTAATTGGTCTTCAAGGTCTATTGCGGGTTTGTCAATGGCGTTGTAGGTTTCTGTTGGCAAAAGGACTTTATGTAAAGGGTAAATCTTCCTTTTCTCCTCCAAATTGTTCTGCATCTTCAAGTTGTAGATTTTTTTGTTTACATTGGGTTTGCATAACCAAAATTCAAGGGAGGGCTTTGGCTTTTCATTTGGGTTCTCCAAATTGGGTGTTTTTAGTTCTGGGTCGATAGTGGTTAAGTCCCAAAGGTCGTTTTTGTGCTGTGTCGGCATAGGATGGAATACTTACACAAAAACTTCAGGATTGAAGTACAAATCAGAGAGGGAGCGCTTTCTTTTTCAGATGAGGCAACGGAATTTCAGTTGTCAAAGGTTTTCAGAGTGTCATGTCCAAGTCTTTTGGATAGCATTAAAACTGTCATAAGCCATGAAGTATTATGTCCGGATTCCCCCAAGTTGCTATTCCCTACACAACTTCTCTCCATCTTTTCGTCGAATGTGATGGATTTGGTGCAGTCCTTTGAATTTCTTTCAATTGCAGTTCAAGAGTCGGTATCTTTGAATTACCTAGAAGACAAGGAGCTCCTTTAGGTGTCTCAAGCTTACAAATTGGAGAGAGGGAAGGCTTACGTTGGTCGCCTTTTTCCAAAATATTATCTCAAGAAAAAATTGGCATATAGAGAGGTCTATGGAGCAATTAAAAAAGGCCTTCACAATGATGATCCCTGGACATTGTATAGTGTTCTCAACAGCCACGCTGAAGAGCTCGGTCATGTGATGGTGGACAAATGCAAGGAGAATTATTTTGCAGTCTATTTCATCCTATCGCATCACATTCGACATGGTCCTAGAGCCATGGGTTTAGCCAGAGATATACCGGTTTCACCAGAGGATGCAGTAGTGGGTGAGGCTCAAGGTCAAAATGCTTTTGATCTAAATATAGGCAGGGAGGAAGCTTCAGCAAATAATGCTACAATGGAGGTTGGTGAACAGCAAGGTGGTAATTGCGTTAATGTAAACTTTGGCAGGGTAGATACCTCTGCAAACTCAGGTTCAATGGAAGAATGATGCACATATACCCTTTACCTCTTATGTCAAAATAGATATAATGTCTGGTCTTTTGGGTTTTTTGATATACATGTCTATATAAAAGCTCAAACTATTCAAAGAATACTAGACATTGGAGCTTATTTTGGGTCGACATGTCATGGGTAATTTTGGAAAACATGTTTGGATGCAAGCTTCTGCTATGTAAAGAAAATTAATTACTAAAGCTTGATGATGATTTAAATTTGTCGATGCCGCATTTACAATTTATGGGGCTTCTGATAATGTTACTGATATTGACACACTTGCCAATATATGGGGCAATTTGATAATGGTTCCTATATCCCAATGCCAATACTATAATTCTAGCATTTTTGCAATCTTTTAAGCTTTATAAATATATTTATAACTATAGGTTTTTTGCCTTTTAGCAAAAAAATATATATATATATTTAATTAACTAAATTAATTATATATTATTCAGCCGAAAATTGGGGACATTATAGCCCCTTTGCTCAAGGTTTGGGATTTTTTGAAGGTAACTTGGATTTATTGGAGTTGGTCGCCCCTCTAGGGAGGCTATACATCTTGCCTTGAGGGCATCATTGTTGTATTTTCTTCCCTTGCTTTTGTTTGGCTTCAAATACCACCTTGTCATTGCTGTTTGAGTTGTTTGGAGGGCGCCTAGATGTGTCCTTTGCATTGCTCGCACCTTGGTTTAGCACTTTGGTGTTTCGGTGCAGTTAGGAGCTTGCTGGTTGGACAAATCAGACTGTTGTTACGTTGTATCAAACCTGGAAAAAGTGCATCAAACCCAAGGCAGTGATGTTCTTGACTATTTCCCATCATTTTGGGCCTTCATATTGAGGTACCTATGGTATTTTGTGGGGAGTTCTTATATTTTCATTGTAGCATCTTTTGGGGGGAGTTATGCTTTATGTTCTTATCATTTTCCTTGTATAACAGTAACGTATGAAGTTCAGAAGCATTTTCTTGATGAGCTTATTGTAACACCATTGGTAGTACCATAGTTGAAAAACGCGCATATAACTCGCTGAAATCGCGAGTACTCACGTGCCCTGACAGACTGCGAGTTACTCGCTTCAAAACTCGCGGCCGGTTTTTTGCAGAACTCGCAACGCTTTTACCTGTTATACTCGCCAAAAATCACGCATTATGTCATGTCCCCTTCTCAGTGACATCTCTCAGAGGACAGGATTGGCCTATCACACGACCCTCGTAGGCCGATAGACTGGATAGAGGGTCACTTCGGAGCTTGGCTTAGCTTCAGTCAGCGGAGTTTGATAAGTTGTCTTTCGTTTTGGCTCGATCGGAGACTATTTGCAGAATTGCTATTTTTAGCAGTTCCTGGCAGGCAGTGTGGGACCACTGCTATTTTTAGCAGTTTGGCTGTGGTGGCATCAGGAATCACTTCAGAGTTCGTCAGCATCAGACGGATCAGTCATCGGGTTAGAAACGAGGAAGATATTAATATTTGATCCTATTGATTAAATATTAATTAATTAATGTTTATAATATAAAGTTATAATTTTAAATTATAACTTAAGTGATTGCCTTGAAGGGTGCGCCCATCATCAGAAGGGGCCAAAAGTGACTATTAAAATATTATAAAATATTTGACGGAGAACTATGGAGAAATTAAAGAATTAAAAGTCAAATATCATTTAAAACCCTATTATGGTGGAAATCGCACTTTTGTGAAAGATAAAGGGTTTTGCATTGGTAAATGTGCCATTATGTGATTATTGAGTTTTGAGAACTGATCAATTTGATCTGAGCCTGAGACTTTAGGGTTTCGTGTTCGACTTCCTTGGGGAACGAGCCATCTCCAGCGGAAAGCAATTCAGAGAGTGTGCAATATCACTTGATCTATTGCCAACAGAGGTTTTCTTATTCAGAGGAAACTATAGAGCTTCAGAGATTGTTATTTGTCAGAGATTCTTCAGAGTTTTTATCCAGATACTGTTTGTTCATTAAGGCGCCCATCTCAGAGACATAAACATTGATATTGTGAGAAGTCCGTACAGCATTAAATGCAGATCTGACAGGCCGTACATTTCTGTCAGGGCCGTACCTCTGTTCTTTGGCCGTACTCATCAGCTTAAAAGAAACGCCTTGATTTGAGGGTTCCAGTTTGCATTAAAGGAGGCGCCAATACCACTGGGTCATTCTGTGCTTGCCAGACGGAGGGAGAAAGGGAGAAATCTACACAGCCGTACAATTCTGTGCATCATCAGCAAGCTGTATTTACCAGGTTTTTACCAAATATAATCATTATTTCTTCTTGCATGTCAGCTGAACCATATTGTATTGAGCTATCATGAATAGAAGATGAAACGCCTTCAATCTTAGTTGTAATTTCTATGCTTAATAGTCATCTAGTATTTTTTATTGAATTTATTTCAATTTCCTGCAAAAGCCGTACTGTTCATTAAATGCATCAAAAACCAAAATTTGCAAAAAAATCACAAAACTTCAAAAACGTCAGAAAAAACATAAAGTTTAAGTCAGAAGCAGTATCAGGGGGAAACTAGGGTTTCTACACATTATGGCTGAAAAAATCGATGGGATCGGGTTTATATTTCGCCAAAAACAATGAAAGGTTTTTTATTGACTTTTTTCTCCATTTTTACCCTCACACGACGCAGTTTGAGACCACAGCAAAACACAACTAGGGCAAAACACAATTTGCAAAGGTTATTTTCAATTTTTTTATCTTTTTTTCTTGCACGCGATTTGCAGAATGATTGAAACTAAATCACAGATTGCAGGTCTTCATGGGTTTGTTTGGTCTTCATTAAATTTTTTCTTTGTCCCCGAACTGGGCTCAAACCTGTGCGGCAGGAGCAACAGGCAATGTTGCTTGTCAATAATCATTAAATTTTAATATGTTTACTTAAATTCCTTTAGTTCGTAAATGCTATGAATTTAAATGTGATAAATATGTTATCCGCAAAAATTAGATATGTTATATTAAATATAAATTAATATGTTATTAAATATAAATTGAATATGTTGTATTAAATATAAATTAAATATGCTATATTTATTATTAAATTTTATATAAATTAAATATGTTATATTTATTATTTGTTTCATAAATTTATTATTTATTTATTATTGAATTTTCTAGAATTTAAATATGTTGTATCTATTATTTATTTGATAAATTTATTATTTATTTATTATTAAATTTTATATAAATTAAATATGTTATATTTATTATATGTCTGATAAATTTATTATTTACTTATTATTAAATTTTCTATAAATTAAATATGTTATATTTATTATTTATATGATAAATTTATTATTTATTTATTATTAAATTTTATATAAATTAAATATCTTATATTTATTATATATTTGATAAATTTATTATTTATTTATTAGTAAATTTTATATAAATTAAATATGTTATCTTCCTTAATATAGTTATATTGCGTATTTTTAAATGTTCGATAAATTTGCCGAGTTATTGCCGAGTTTTACTCCGAGTTTTTGCCAAGTCCCAAGTTTTAAAAATTTTTGGGTCTGCCGAGTTATTGCCGAGTCCGAGTTTTTCAACTATGGGTAGCACCATTGGTGATTGCTCTTGTTTTCACATTGCTACTTACCCCACTGAACAAGTGGTGATCCCGCTGAATAAGTGGTTGACCTTCCTTTATTTTACATGCTACTCCTATTAAATAAGTGGTTGAGTTTTAGTTTGCTTTCATGTTATGCCCATTGAACAAGTTGTTGAGTTTTAGTTTGCTTTCATGTTATGCCCACTAAACAAGTGAAGGACTTTACTTTGGATTGGTTGGCTTATTGCCAAGTGTTTATCTTCTTTGTTGTAATTACCATTGAATAAGCGGATGATTTCCCTTCGTGCATTTGGTTTGCTTACTCACCCCACTGAAGAAGTGGTTGCTTAAAAAATTCAATTATTGTAAGCCTTACTAAAATATGCTCTCGCCTTGCCCACATCGGGATCTAGGTGATCAGAAAGTGGAAGGTGTTTACTTTCAGTTAGCTTGATTTCCAATTAATGCAAAGATCCCCTTCTCACTATATGCTCTCACCTTGTCCTCATTGGGATCTGGGTGATCAAAAAGTGAAGGGTTGTTTACTCAGTTGTTTACCACTATTATTTGGCTAACACTAATAGATGCAAATTTGTAAAAATTAAGGGTGGGTTATTACATAATGCTACTATGATCAAAATAGATTTGTGTGTTCTCTAAAATCATTATTTATGCTTCTCATGCATTATTTAAGTTTGATTTACAAATTTATGTATCCTTTTAATAAATAGAATTTTTCTCGAGTCACAATCAAAATTTAGGATTTTTAGTTTTTTAAAGTCTATATTTTTATTTAACTCTAGGTGATATTTATTAATATTTTAGCTTGTCCTTTTCAAGACAACTCTAACCATAACAATATGTACGATAGAAAAATTCTTCAAATTATAAAGAGAAGCTCCCTAAGATCTAACTAAACTTAAAAGGCTAAAACTAACAGAATTTACAAGTATGCACATCGTCCAAGATTTCATTGGGGCTTTTTCATTGAATGCAAATTACTGGATGACTATATTTTTGCCTCAAATGCAAGCACCTAACCGTCAATAATCAAGGCTTGCAACAAGATTTTCATTTTTAAGGACAATCAATTCAAGCATGGACAAACACTTCTTATTGGTTAATGTAGAGACTAGTATTTGGTTGTAAACAAAGATTTAATGGAATAACACCAAAAGATGCTAGCTAATAGCTAAATCAAAGACCAATATTCTACAAGAAATACAGATGAACATCACATGACTTCAAAAAGGAAACAATTAAACTATTTTCAAAGCTGCAATTTCAATAGATACATTTTACCAATACAAAGTTTGACTCAAAATAATCTTCTTTCAATCTACTTCATGAAATTACAAACACAAATTCAATAATCACTAAATAGTGACTTTTGCAAGATAAATACAATTTCCTCCAATATTCATTAACTTTCACAAAAATACAATAACTTGACAAACAAGATATACAACAAAAGTCTACTCTCAACTAACATTATTACAATCTATGTGCTCAAAGCACTCATTTATAAGTTCTTTAGAAGAGGCTCTAAAGGAAAAACAATAATAAAATATTCAATAAAGCCTTGCTTTAAAGCAACTCTATCTCTCTCCACTACAAAGAAGAAATAAAAGATTTAAACTACTTCAAATAAGTAAATTTGCTTTCTCCTTAATATAGAGCAATTGGGATAAGGTGGTACCATCCTTTATGAGAGCTTTTTTCTTTAAAACTTTACATTTGGGTTTGAATGTAACTTGGCCAAATTACTTTGCTTAGTAATTCGTTTTAGGTGGCATTGCCACCTGAAAGTGTGACTTCCTTTTTGTTTATTCATTTTATTTGTTGTTTGCAGTCTCATAATATGTTTCCTACTCCTAATGGAGTTTTGGTGGTGTTGCCAATACAAAAGTGCAAATAAACTTAAGTTACAAGCCTTCTTCACTTTTAAGTTGTAACATACACCCCTGATTTTATTTTTTAAAGTCTCTGTTTGCTGGTTTGCTTTGTTCTATGAAATGTTTGAGTTTGTTTTCACATGTGTTTGCAGATGTAATAGCACACGAAGTGATTGCAACAAACAAGAAACTCTAGAGAATGATGCCTTCCAATAAAAACTACACTATACATCACGAGCATTCATTTTCAGTTTCAAATCAGAATATTACAATGAGTTATCAGACCTGATATATGAAGTTTCAGACCTGATAATGACTTCATACCAGCAGCAATATCATATCAAACACCTCCAATTCCCAGGGCGATCAAGCAATGCTTGTCTCTGATTTTCCAGTGCCTCAAAAACCACCAACCAACACTGAATATTGAACTGGAACAAAGGTTATACAACAGCAACCCCTGCTCAATGATGCCCAAAAAACTGTGCCACCTGAAGTTCGACTTGCTTTAGAAAATTCAAATCTTCACCAAACACTGCAAGTGAATACTCAAAATGGGGCGCCTTGAGCTAAGGATTCTAATGATGTAATACCCATAATGAAAACTCAAGCCAATGAGGAAATGTGAGCAAATTATCAATTTCAGCCCTGCGACTGGCAAGTACAAAAAATCCATAGAAAGACTCCAAACGCTGGAAATAACCCCTCCAAATCGATGCCAAAACAAATCCAAAATGATGCAAAGCATCCACACACCAAAACCTCAAACTATCACATCCAAAAATAGTCAAATACCTTCATTTTCAATCGCCAAAAGCCTTGTAAACTGAACTCTGTGAAGTGCTATGTGATCCCTGCTATAGAATCACTCTAATTAGGGAGGATATTTAACCACCGAAACCAGCCCAAACAAAGAGGATTTTCATCCTCAGTTCGCTACCCAAGCACTCTGGAAGAAATCTAGCAACATTTTGTTAAGTTGTCAAAGCCAAGATGTGAAAATGAGAGCCAAAATGAAAATATAAAGGAGCTAGGGCGACTGGAGCCCAAAACTTCTTAATTCCTTCCTAAAACCCAACACCCTTCTTGAGCCTTTTAAAAATTAAAGCATTTTAATTTATTTCATCTCCCTTCCCTAGGTGTCCACTTCACAAGGAGATATTATATTAATTTAATCTTTAAAAACAACTTTAAGTTGCTTCACTAGGCTCAAGGTACTTTGCAAATGACCACTTTTACCCCTCAACTTAATTTTATAATATAACTTTATAAAATGACTTAAGTGGTCAACTTAAACAAATAACCAATACTGCAACCTTAGGCTCTCCAAAAATAACTGAGTAGTAATATTGTTGCGAGTACGATGGCCTAGGACCAACTCCCCCAAAGATGACTTACTATAAATAGCACTGTTATAAATAGTAAGTATGTGCCAAACACCCAAACTGAGCGAACTGAAGACCCATATAAGAATACTGTGACCAACTGAAGATAGCAACATCATGACCGACCACTGCTAAAAATAGAAACCCCTCCGGAAACCCCTAAATTAAACTGCTAAAGATAACACTTACTATAAATAGCATACTGCTAAAAATAGTAAGTGACACCAAATGCATTTTGAGCACAAACCGGGCAACCGTCACAACTTACTAAAAATAGTAAGTCTGGAAAGGGTTGTCAAATGTAGATGCATGTCATACCACTGCGAAGCTCTTTGAAAACCCAGAAACCAATCCTGTATGCAAACCCCTGATCGAAATGCATGTCACATCCCTAAAATGCATGTCACAACCCTGAAATGCATGTCACATCCCTCTGAAGCTCTCTGAAAACCCAGAAGGAATCCATAGACCAAACTACAAAACTCCGACATGCAAACCCCTGAATCCACAAAAGAGACCTCCAAATAGCTAGAAACCCTAATTTTGCCTCTGACCTACCTATGGGTATCGTGAAATAGGCCAACAGTCACTGGAAAGTGTGGTGCTAAAAATGGGGACATTACAATCTGCCCTTCCCAATATTGCTTGCCCTCAAGCAATACCACCACAACCCCTGAAAAATTTAAACTGATCTGCACCAAAACAAGTAGAATCCTAGGGTCCCATGTGTGTCTCAGGAAGAACCCACCATGTCGATGCTGCACCATTCTAATCACATAAGTGAAACCATCATGCCAAAACTGCAGTGACCTCCCATGTAACCCCAAAATGTTGCCATCCCTGAAACTCAAGCTAAAGAAATTGGAAGGATTGAAATCAATGCCATGTAGCATCTCATGCCCAAAAGACTCTGAGTAATCAATATCAATGAAGCTACGGTCTATCATTACCCTAGGCAATAGGAAAGATGATCTACCTAACTCAGAATCAAACTCCTCAACAAATCTCCATATGGTATATGACAGAGCCACAACTGCATAAGTGACTTCTCCAAATCTTCTTGCAAAGGGGGAATGAATCCTTTGCAAGAGCTCAACAAAATCATCTCGATGACTCGATATGAATCTACTATGCCTCGTCTGAAATATTATGATACAACCATAGAGACTTCGGAAAACTCTTACAGTTCCCACTCCAACAACCTCCGAATGATAAACCAAAGCATGCAAAGGTTCATTGTCCCGGACTAGTATTGTGAGAGAACTATCAAAATTGCATCACAAACCTCCATAAGATGAACTCGGAGAGTAGGAAAGGTTTGAAGAAACAAATAATTACCGTAGTTCAAAGCAAAGATCAGCGAAATACAATGCACTCTACTCAGGGAATAATAGCAGTCCCATAGGAATTCCTAAGTATGAGCATGAGAGAGGAGCATCCTATTGCACCCAATCATTTCATAAGTGGCTGGAAAACACATCCAAGAAAATCTCCAACTGATATCCTCCACCTATTTGACAAGAAAAGATGAACCAACTCTCTTGAACAAGAGTAACTCCCCATGTAAGGTGGCTGATCTGCCCCAAATCAGCAAGCTCGTGTCTCAAAATCTGCCCCTGTCTAAACCAAGGATCACTTCCAAGAGTAACCATCTGTTCATCTCTCCAATCCACACTTAAAATTTCTTCCCAATCCACTTGTTGATGTACAAATGGGACCACCAGATGACTGGTAAGAAAGTTAGGCACCGCTAATTCTGAAATTTTGATCCTTATCCCTCCAAGAATCCTTCCAACCATACCCAATAAGCTTTGTCATACCATGCCGAGGATGCCAAAAAAGGATACCCAACCAAGAATGATCCCCAACACACCGGAAAAAGTACACAACACATCTCCAAGTGTCCACATAACCAACTGCACTCTCAAGGAATTAGTGTCTTCTCTCAAGAACCCCTGAAACCTAACCATGAAAGCGTCAACATCAATGGAGCATGGAACAATTGTTGTCATCAAATCCAACTCCCAAAAAGGGCTAATATGAGCCAAAACATCACTCCACCCAAGGGATGGATGGTCAAGGAAGTAAACAATTTGTTTTGGTTCTTCTTTCTCCCCTTCCTCCTTAGTAACAAGTCTAAATTCTTCACTCCTTGTTGCTGTCATGAAATTACCAGCAGCTACTAAGACTTGTTTTGTTAACATCTTGATGTCAAGGACGTTGAAAATATCCAGATTCAACACTACCCAAGTGGAGACTTGATCCTCAAAACCACTTATGCATTCATCATCAAATAGCCTTGGAAGATTACTAATCACAATTTGTGTCACATCCTCATGGTCTAATGTCAAAGCATTAGTAATTTGGAAACCATACTCAATCTCATGCTTGGTCACTTCACCACATGTCTCATTGTCCATCACAAAGAGAGGGTTATCATAAGTTTCTTCTACACTCAATTCAAATAGAGGATTGTCAAAAACTTGGAAGTCATACCTTTCCTCTTGCTCACTTCCATCTTGCTGATCCAAATCTGTACATGCAACTTTTAATCTTTGTGGAACATTCCCCAAGTCAAACTCTTCTTGAAGACTATCAAGCTCTTCAATTACCTGTTTGATTTCTTCAACTCTTTGTTCATTCTCTTGTTCTCTGAAAAGTTTGAAATCAGCTAGCTGCTCTTCTACCTCCATTAATGCCACTTGAGTGTTTTCTAACATTTCTTTTGTTCACTCAAGCTCAAAAGTAAGCTCATCAACCCGTCTCTCCTTTTCTTGGAAAGCACCAATGGTCTTCTTTGCAATTTCAAAGGCATAATCTCGATCTTTGGTCAAGTGAATGTATGTTGATTTCAATGTCTCCAAAGAATCTTTGATAAGTTGCAAATTTGGGAGAGTGATTCCATCCGTAACTCCATCCAGTTTCTCCTTAATATGAACCTTCCATAAGAGTTCTTCAATCAAACTATGTGTGTAATCAAATTGGGATAGAGCTTGCACTTCTTTTTCAATGGACACCCTAAATTGTCCTTACCACTCATAAGAATGCAAAGATGGTGAACTGTTGATAGGCTGCAAGAAAAAATCAGAACTTGGTTTCTTACAATTGCTGCCCCCCCCATAGTTGCTCCAAGACTCTTGTCTTCCTTCACCAACTAGCTGAAGATACTCAATATCATAAACAGGATCAAACTCCACTAGTTATTTTGGCCTTTTCTTACAATCAGAATTACCATCCTTGTTTTCAACAACCCCTTGACTGACCCTAGTCTCACACCCCACATCATCCATGTGATGACATTTCCCAACACCTAGATGATGATCAACTCCATGCACTCGTAAGTCTGATTTCTACTCAAGAACACCATCAAACTCTTCAATATTAGGAGCCTTATAGACTTCTAAATCCGCTTCCACCTCACTGTCACTTTGATCAAACGAGAAGGCAGCCCCAAACTCAAACATATTGTCACCACTGTTTGTTGATATAGAGTCCTCATCAAGTTCCATTTTGTCATCCAAATGAAAAGGAAATTCATCCCACACAGGTTCTTTGTCATCCTTAGGTGCCATCACACCCGAATCCCAAATGCTATGGGACTGATTGTTTTGATCAGCAAGAAAGTGCTCCTTGTACCCCTCTTGGGGTGTTGACTCTTTGAATAAGTCATCTCCCAACTCACTTAAACGGATATCTTCATAAGTATCTTTCTCCAAGGGCTCAGTTTGATAATCAATCCCAAGACCACCCATGTCACAAATCCGGAAATGAAGCAAAGAGTCATCAATGCTAGTTGTTTGGAAAACTCTAACATTTTTTCCTTCAATGAGCTCGTCATCTATAGGTATATTTCTGGTCTCATCATGAATAGTCATGTGCATACCAAAAAGGTCTTCTTGATCACTTGTCATAAATTCTCCATGTGAAAATTCTTTAGTGTAATGTCCCCATTTTCGTGAGCATCACAATTCGTAAGGATTAGCCTATCATTTGACCCTCGTAGGCTAACAGTTATGGATAGGGGGTCTTTTGTGGCAGTTACCCGGTGATTAGAGACATTACTCCTCAACTGGATTCAGGTTTTGGCCTTTGCACAGGTTATTTGACTCAGTTTGGCACACTTACTATTTATAGTAAGTTACTATTTTGGGAGGGTCAGGATTTCCAATATTAGCCGGGCACCTGAACATAGCATATTTGCAATATCGATCATTGATTGGACCTTTGCAGTTGTTCTAGACTCAATGGTGTGTACTTACTATTTATAGTAATTCAGCTATCAAGAGTTACTATCTTTGGCAGGACATCTGATCACTCAAAGTTTGGCAAAATTGACCTTGGTTTCAGTTGGCATGGCTAACGGATGCATATTTATGAAGATATTAATATTTAATGTCATTAATGATTTTAATTAAAAAGGTTTATAATATAAAGTTATAAAATGACTTTATATTAAAAGGGATTATAATATAAAGTTATAAATTAACTTTCTATTCGAATGGTGCCAATGACACATTAAAAGTATATTTAATGATATTAATTGATTATGTGCACATAAACCAAGGTAATGAGAAGGCATTAAATGCAAATTGAAGATTATAATATTTAAATGATTTTTAAAAGCCAAAATGGGTCAATTTTCTCAAGGAGGCTATAAAAGCTTTCAAAGGGCAAAAAGAATTCATTCTATTGATCATTCAACTTTGTCTAAAAACTTGAAAGCTTTGGAGTTTGTGAGAAACAAGGGTTTCTGCAAATTACCAGCCATTGGAGAACGAAAACTCTTCGATGTGCAGCAATCTGAGGTTGAGATCAGCTGAAGTTTGCTAATCAGAGTGGCTTCATTTAGGAGCCATACTTGTGCAAAATTGGTGAAGTTTCAGTAGATTTCAACAAGGGTTTCAAAGGTTAATCATTGCAGATCTGAATAGTTGATGTTCTGCTACAGTACCCATGAACAGTGATGCTACAGTACCCGTGAACAGTAATCCGCTACAGTGCTAGGTTATTATTATTGGTTGAGTTTTGTATGAATATTCAAGGGGTTTGAGAATGCATAACTCAGATTTTTGAAGAAACAAATATTGAAGGGCATTATTTGCTGTCTACATCATTTCCATCAGCATGTGGGAAATATACAGAGGCTGTACTATTGCTGCTAGGGCCGTACAAAATCATCTAGTGGTTGGGCGTGTTCTTCATAGGCTGAAATGCCTATGGTATTGATGAGCACACTTCATCATTGGGGATGGCAAGGTCATAGTTTAATATCAGCTACGAAATCAAGGTGGAGAAGACTGGATTATGTGTTGGGCGTCCAAAACAATGAACTGTTGTAGCTGATCAGAGGGTTTCAAGGCATGTTTACTTGTGAGTTCATATATTGTAACTCTTAGATTTTCTGGGTATCGTTGTTTTAGATAATAGGGGTTATTTTATGAACTGGGTTGTCAATACATTATGAAAATACTTGAGTATTTAAGCTGGTATAAAAATCTGGAATTTTCAGCTGTGTATTTCCAATGCAATTTCAGTTTTGAGTAAAAATAAATTATTATTGCAACATCTCCTATTTTGCTGCATTATATTGTTGTATCAAACCATTGCCAATATATGATCAAAACACAAAGAAAAATACAAACCCATCAAACACAAGACAAAAAAACTTTAATATTCAGCATAGTTGGGGTTGAGAGACACCAGGTCTCTTACATTGAGAAGTTGGATCAGCAACAAGAGGAGAACCGTTAATCACCAAATCTTCCACAAACACATTGGAATCATCACCAACATCATCACTATGGTAATGGTCATAAGCTGGTTCAATGACGCCACCCAAATTTGCTTTAACATGCTCTTCTTTGGTGAACTCAAACCACATTAGTTCTACTAACATCTTCTGTGAAGTCACTAGTCACAAGACCCTCATTAGATGAATCCAAATTAGGATACAAAACTGTTGTTTTGTTTTTATTGCCCAACTAATTTTCATCACCACCAACCACATGCAAGTCTAGAGGACTGTTTTGGGGCTCTACCACACTCTCCTCATGAGTCAAGGTGTTTGCTTCAATCTCACGGTCATCTTGATGTGTCGTGCACTTTTCCATCTCGACTTTTTGATCTATCAACAATCATTGAGAGTGCCCCTTTTATGTCAGGATCCCTGTGATGAGCCTAGCCTAAGCTGACTCAAAAACTCTTCTTTGTTCCCTTGAAATTTCGTCAAAACAATTTGAATGCAAACTCCCAGCTTGCTGGTTTATGTGATCAGACTGATATGTTCTTTGAGAATTGATTATTGAATGCTTCCAATGCTTGAAATTCAATACTACTATGCATAAATTAACATCCAAAGGCATGAATGACATCTATAAATCATCTAAACAAATTACCATAAGAATGCCAAGACTCTTGGCTTACAACATGAACCAACTTAAAAATGCCAAAGTCTGATTACAATGACTACCTACAGCAGCAACATATTCTTAGCTTACAAATGAAGATGCAACAATGCCAAATCTGACTATTAATAAACATCTACTAGAGACCATTAAAATGCAGCTCTATAAAACTGAAAATTACAATACTAATTTGCTGATAAGTGCCCAATCTAAATGCCATGTAATGATTGACAAAAAACCTGGAAGTACAGTGCTGGAAGTGAAATCGTATGGCTTTTCAAATATCTTCAAAGTCTGGAAATGTCTCCCTTTGGCAGTGCCTCTTCTCTTCCTTGGCCCACGATTCCGTTTGCTACCTTCTAACGTGGTTCTGAGACATTAACAATGGTCTGAGATATTGCAGCAGACATAAGAACTCCTGTAGCAGCCCCTAATCAAGCCCAGCTTCGTAGATAAATTCAGAAATTAATTATCTTTAAAGAACAGATCAGTATTAAACCCTTGCTTTAATATTCACCATGTCACTGTAGCGCGGGTACTGTAGCAAATCACTATTCACGCCACTGTAGCATCTAACAAAAATTCTGATCTGCAAGTAATAATCTTCAAAACCCTTGTGAAACTTCACCAATTTGCACAAATGAAAGGACTGAATTATCCTCTCCTCAATTTGCAACCCTTCAAGAGATATTTCACTCCCTCAGTTATGCTATCAATAGAAAGTTTTCGTTTCATATGATCAAAGAAGAAAACTGCAAAGCCCTAGGCTCCACAATAAAAATCAATCAAAATAATATTCATCAATTGGATGTTGAGAATGAGCTCTTACCTCTCTTTTTATTCTTTCCTTAGGAGAGCTCAAACACCTTCCTGGCCAATGTAGGATAAAAGATTTATTCCCACATTAAATTATTCACTTAACACACTTTAATATATTAAAGTGACTTTATTATTATAAAGTTACTTTATAACTTTATAATAATATTAAAATATTAAATAAATCACTTAAGTCACTTAAACTTTAATATCTCTTGATGTACTTGTTTGATTGCTAAGTCATCTAAGCCAAGAGTCGACTCTCCCTGTTCTCCATGTGATCGGATGCTCGTCTAAAAATAGAAAGTCTGAACAATGACTTACTATAAATAGTAAGTATGTAAAACTGAGTCTACAAACAACTGCAAAGGCCCAATCAATGGTCGATACTGCCAATATGCTCTGCTCAGGTGTCTTTCTAATAATAGGAACCCTGACTCTCCCAAAATAGTAACTTACTATAAATAGTAAGTGTGCCAATCTAAGTCAAATAACTTGTGCAAAGGCCAAAAACCTGAATCCAGCTGAAGAGTAATGTCTCTAATCACCGAGTAACTGCTACAAGGGACCCTCTATCCAGACCTATTAGCCTACAAGGGTCAGGAATAGGCTAAATCCACCGAACTCTGATGCTCGCAAAATGGGGACATTACAATCCCTCATTAGCGTGGTCAGTTCTTGTATCAACTCAGGTAGAGACTTTTTTGTAGTCATCTCCCTTTGTATGTATCCCTGTTCTCCTGCGCTCATAGAATGAATAGTACTAATTTTCTTATGACCACACAGGATAGCAGGAAGAACTGGCTCTGCTACCACTATAACATACACCCCTGATTTTTTTTTGAAAGTCTTTGTTTGCTGGTTTGCTTTGTTCTATGAAATGTTTGAGTTTGTTTTCACATGTGTTTGCAAATGTAATAGCACAAGAAGTGATTGCAATGAACAAGAAACTCTAGAGAATGATGCCTTTCAATAGAAACTACAACATACATCAAGAGCATTCATTTTCAGTTTAAAATCAGAATATTACAATGAATTACCAGACCTGATATATGAAGTTTCAGACCTGATAATGACTTCGTAACAACAGAAATATGATATCAAACACCTCCAACTCCCAGGGCGATCAAGCAATGTTTGTCTCTGATTTTAATGTGCCTCAAAAACCACCAACCAGCACTGAATATTGAACTGGAACAAAGGTTATACAATAGCAACCCCTACTCAATGATGCCCAAAAAAACTGCGCCACTTGGAGAAGTTCGACCTACTTCAGAAAATTCAAATCTACACCAAACACTACAAATGAATACTCAAAATGGGGCACCTTGAGCTAAGGATTCCAATGATACAATACCCAGAATGAAAACTCGAGCCAATGAGGAAATGTGAGCAAATTATCAATTTCAGCCCTACAACTGGCAAGTACAGAAAATCCACAGAAAGACTCCAAACGTTGTAAATAACCCCCCCAAATCGATGCCAAATCAAAGCCAAAATGATGCAAAGCATCCACACACCAAAACCTCAAACTATCACATCAAAAATAGTAGAATACCTTCATTTTCAATTGCCAAAACCCTTGTAAACTGAACTCTGTGAAGTGCTATGTGATCCCTACTGTAGAATCACTCTCTATCTGATTAGGGAGGATATTTCACCACCGAAACCAGCCCAAACATAGAGGGTTTTCATCCTTAGTTTGCTGCCCAAGCACTCTGGAAGAAATCCAGCAACATTTTGTTAAGTTGTCAAAGCCAAGATGTGAAAATGAGAGCCAAAATGAAAAAATAAAGGAGCTAGGGTGACTGGACTCCAAAAACTTCTTAATTCTTCCTTAAAACCCAACGCCCTTCTTGAGCCTTTTAAAAATTAAAGCATTTTAATTTATTTCATCTCCCTTCCCTAGGCGTTCACTTCACAAGGAGATATCATATTAATTTAATCTTTAAAAACAACTTTAAGTTGCTTCACTAGGCTCAAGGTACTGTTGTGACCTTTTTCACACCTCGCCCCATTCAAAATGGGGACCCCTAATTTTTGCTCCATTCTGGTCTTTTGTCTTTGGTTCTTCTCTCTCTCTCTCTCTCTCTGTCTCTTTTCTCTGGTCTGCCTTTCGAGGGACGTTCCCGTCTACAAGCTTCAGCGTGAATTTGGCTAAGTCTGAAAATTAGGGTTTGGGTCTTCTTGGTCGGTTTGAGGTCGAATAAAGTGAGTAAATTGAAATCTGAGGCTAACATTGGTGTCAGTGTGTTTCCAGCAGGCTTCCACTAAAATTTTATCAGATTCTGACAACTTGCTATTTTTAGTAAGCGTGCAATTCAGGGCATTCCGTCAGCATTTTTGAGATTCCAACAGTCACACTGCATTCAGAGCACATCAGGCTACTCGCGTGCAAAAATTTGAGCAAAAACAGACAACTTTCTATTTTTAGCAGTCCAGCTTCCAGAGCAAATTTCAGGGTGCAGATGCAGAGTTTTTCTTTGCATGTCTGCATATTCCTTCTGGGTTTTTCGAGACCTTCGCAACAATATAACATGCAAAGCGAGACGACCACTTTCAGGATTCAGCCTTCCAAGGCTATTTTTAGGGTTTGCATGTCGGGGTTTCTTTTGCATGTCGGATGATTCCTGATGGGTTTTTCGAGAGCTTCGCGATGGTGTGACATGCAAATAAAGATACCCACTCAGTAGGGAACTTGCTATTTTTAGCAGGTATGTCCCGGCAGCCGCTTCCCAGCAGTTCAGAATCACGAGCTGATCGCAGTGCCACAGAAACGAAGGGAAACCGAGATCATTTGATATGCATGCAGAGCGAATTAGGGTTTCCAGCTTCGGAGCCTGAAAAGAGGAGTCAAAAGTCAAAATTTTCGAAAACCGGTGTAAACCACCGCGATCAGCGTCCTTCAAGCTATCTGCTGGTGAAATTTCAAGTCAAACGGAGCACTTACTATTTATAGTAAGTCAGATTGGAAGCATGCTAAAAATAGTAGATCAGCTGCATGCGTCAGTGTCGACGGATAGGTCACGTGGTGAGGAGCGCCTCATTAAAATTTCAAATCAATCGGAGCAATGGAGCTATCAGAAACATGAGGTTACTATTTATAGTAAGCCACCTTCAGAAACAGGCTAAAAATAGCAGGGTGATTAAAAGTGGCAGTGTCGACAGGATAATGAGGTTGCGAGGATCCAGTGTTTAAAATTTCAAAGCAATTTGAGCCTCAGAAGTGTGAAAATTGAGGAGCTTACTATAAATAGCAGGGCACGTAAGCTGGCGAAGATGATGAAAATTTGTCTAAGTCTGGAGTTTCGTCCAGCAGGCCTGGCTAAATGCGCCTAGATTGATGAAGAGGCATAAAAAAATTCTAAGTTTGAAGTTCATCCTTCACACAGGGCAAAATGCGCCCAAACTGGAGAAAGTCAAATCAAAGTCAAAGATTTACATCCTGCAGCAGGGGCAAAATGCGCCCAACTTGAAGAAGGGAGGTTGGAAATTTTTCTAAGTATCAAATCTCGTCCTGCTGCTAGGCCTAAATGCGCCCATCCTCCTCAGGGGGTAAAATGTGCCCAAAACACAAAGAAGTCATAAGCTGGTCAAGGAAGTCAACTTTTTCATCCTCCTACATGGGCAAAATGCGCCCAAATCATGCCATGTGAGGACAAAAATGAGAAGCTGAAAAGTCACAAGGAAAGGCGTTAGAAAGTTATCCTCCTCCACATAAGAAATGCGCCCAAAGCATGGCAAGTAAAGACAAAATAAGGAAGGCAAGGTGGCGTTGCATGTGCTTCATAACCTCCAAAATGCGCCCATGCAGCTAAGGAGTCAAAAGGGTCAAAGATGCTCATCCTTCACACATAGTAAAATGCGCCCACTTCAAGCATAACATGCATAAGAATTTTCCAAGTAAGAAATTCGTCCTCCAACTAGGCTGAAATGCGCCCAAAATGAATAAAGTCAACAAAGTCAAAGAGTTTTGTCTTCCTCACCCCTCCAAATGCGCCCAAGTTTATGTGGTAAAAGGTAAGTGAATGGAGTGAAAGAAGGTAAATAAAGTGAAGGAGGCTTCAAGGCGTGGTAAACTCAAGATAAATGCTGGGCGTTATCCTCCATCATGTTCAAAAGGCGCCCAAGGTGGTAAGTCTTAGAAGATTTTTCCTAGGCGTGGTGAAAGGTGATGAATTCTAGGCGTGGTTTTTTGATTTTCCTCCATCAAGTGCTAGGCGCCAAGAGTGATGGGAGTTATAAGGTGTTAGAAATTTCCTAAGGCGTGTGTGGTGGTGAAGATAAATGATAAGGCGTGATTTTCTTCAAATGTGCTAAGTAAAGTGAAATATTTTTAAAAGAGTGTTGGAAAATTTTCCTAGGCGTTAGGAATTTTAAATAAAATTGCCTTGCGAGTGTGAAGTGAAATACTAGTGTGGAGCGGGAAATAAAAATGTGCCAGGCACCTCTATGAAAAATTTTCTAAGTGAAGTTGATATTTTCACAGGCAAAATTGATCGAGTTGGATATAAAATTTTCTAAGGCAAAATTTTCGAAGTGATTCAAAAATTTTCTAAGGCACAAAATATTCTCCCTTAGAAAAATGCCACGGGAGAGATGAAATTTCCTGTCTGCGGTTTGAAAAATTTTCCAAGTCAGAAAAAATCTCAGAGATCGAAGAACGAGGACAAAATTGTTGAAAGAATAATTTTCTAAGGTTCAAAATTCAGAGAAATAAAATGAACCCGTTCGTTGCACCCATGGGTTCGATGCGTTCAGAAAATTTTCTTCGGGTATCGAAGATTATCGATGAGGAGTTGATTTTAAGGTCTTCCACTTGTCGAGGATTCGGATGAAGATTTTAAATGGGCACCAGGTTGATGTATTTCCTAAGGGAAATTTGAAAATTTTCTAAGGCAAAAATGAAGAAAATGTGTTTTCAAGGTAAGATTCTCCAGACGATGAATTTGAAAGAAACTGCCTAGGTGAATTTGCTTCAATCCTTCGTGAAGATAGTTTACTTGAGCCAGAAATGAATAAAATCGAGGTTATCAGAGCTCCAGCAGGTGAAATGAATTTCTCAAAGATGAAGTTTGTCTAAGGCATGAACTTGAACGCAAAGTTGGCAATGAATGCTTGAAAGTTGGAGTGTGAGGATCAGGTGAGTGAGTTAAGTTTATATCATGAAGTATTCTAATACCCCTCTCCTTGCTTGTTTTGCAGGAGAAATGTTGAGGCCAGAGCACGATGACTTGAAGTGGAAGCACGATGAAGATGAGTTTCAATCTCGAAGGAGGAAAATTTGCAAGAAAATGGCTAAGTGTTAAGACTTAATATAACTCGAAGTGACGAAGATGAAAACCCTCAAGTGGAAGAAGTCAAAGAACAACGCCAAGAAAGAAGATCGAGAATAGTGTGAACGCGTCTACAAATGGAATCTTCTAGAAGGATGATGGTGGACATTATGGCGCATTTATTACCCCACTCTCCTTTGTGGCGGTTTTTAGGGTAATTTTATTTAGGGCTGAGGTGGCACGATTCTGGCCACTCTATTGATTGTAACCCTAGCCGTCTCTTGGGACTTGGCTAGCTATAAAAGGGGGAGTCCCCCTCATTTGTATTTCATTAGAATTAGATAAGACATTGGAATAGTAGACATTGAGAGAGCATTAGCATTAGAGCTAGATAGTGTAGCATTGTAGAGCATTTTGCATAATTTGGAGAAGAAAGAAAGTTTTCCCTTTGAAAACTTTTGAGGAGATTGTTGTGTAACACATTTTATGATAATAGATCTTTTCATTGATGATGGAATTCGTCTTGTCATGAATTGCTAGCAAGGTCTCTTCTTCCTTTCGTATCCAAGTAGCTTAATTTCATGCAAGTAGCTTACTTTGGTGTGTGGTGTTTTACTAAGATAGCTTCGCTTTATTCCATACCACTAGCGGCTTGTTGATGATAAGTTCGCCTTGTGTGGTCAACTGGACATTACCTTGAGTTTAACTTCAGTTGTGATTTATATGCTTATATGCGTCGTTGTGATGGTGTATGCATGTTAAGTCATAATTTGAACATCTTTTGCTATTTCCCTTGAAGATTGCACCGATTTTACTGAGGCTGTCCGACGGAGGCTAGGTGAAATCCGGTTGAAGTCTATTGAAACAAAGCTCCACATATCCTGCATTTAGAATAGAACATAAACTTCTTAGGCCCTACACCCTTTTAAAATTCAGTTCATTTCCGGTTAGAATTAGGAAACTTGCTCACCGCCAAATCATTTGAATCACACGAAAGCCCTTAGTCTGTTTGTTGTTAGCCGTCGAACAATTGTGTAAGTCCCCTTGACATACCAGCAATATCACATCGAGCCAAACTGAGCCTATTCGCACTCAAGGAACCTTGGAGTTGAAAGCATGATCTTACTCGCAATCTTAGCATGCTGAATACTTTGTTCAAGAGAGGATAGAGCGTCCGTTGGGAGACTTTATTCTGTGTTGGTGCGGTCTCAAAAACCACGTCAACAGGTACTTTTCGAATGACCACTTTTACCCCTCAACTTAATTTTATAATATAACTTTATAAAATGACTTAAGTGATCGAATTAAATAAATAACCAATATTGCAACCTTAGGCTCTCCAAAAATAACTGAGTAATAATACTGCTGCGAGTACGATGGCCTGGGACCAACTCCCCCAAAGATGACTTACTATAAATAGTATGTGCCAAACACCCAAACTGAGCGAATTGAAGACCCATAGAAGAATAATGTGACCAATTGAAGATAGCAACATCATGACCGGCCACTGCTAAAAATAGAAACGCCTCCGGAAACCCCCAAACTGAACTGCTAAAGATAGCACTTACTATAAATAGCATACTACTAAAAATAGTAAGTGACTCCAAATGCATTTTGAGCTCAAACCAGGCTACCGTCGCAACTTACTAAAAATAGTAAGTCTGGAAAGGGTTGTCAGATGTAGATGCATGTTATACCACCACGAAGCTCTCTGAAAACCCAGAAAGAATCCAAAAACCAATCCTACATGCAAACCCTTGATCGAAATCCATGTCACATCCCTCTGAAGCTCTCTGAAAACCCAGAAGGAATCCATAGACCAAACTGCAAAACTCCGACATGCAAACCCTTGAATCCACAAAAGAGACCTCCACACAACTGGAAACCCTAATTCTGCCTTTGACCTGCCTACGGGTATTCGGAAATAGGCCAACAATCATTGGGAAGTGTAGTGCTAAAAATGGGGACATTACATAAGTGCAGTTTTATAATACATTTGCCACTATTGTCGCAGATTTGTGCTAGCATCACCATTGATAAAGTGCAATTTTCTTCATGTTTTAATCTGTTGCGATTTCATAACTTAGTTTCCAGTAAAATTGCAATTTTAGGCTGCCAAAACCACTTAAAAAGTGTGACTTATTTTATCACTTTTCACTTAACCTGCTATTCAAGCTTTTGTAAGATAATTGCCACTTCTTTAGAGCAGTTCTTTTATGGTAATGCCATGTAAAAAGTGTGATACTGATTTGTCTTGCCCTCTCTTGAAGCTAGTGAAATTACTTTAGACACTTGCCACTTCTTTGTCACCTTTTTATGATGGTTATTGTTGATGTGATTTTTGTGACCGCACCAATCAGCAGAATAAAGTATCCAAAGACTACTCCATTCTCTCTTGATCAAAGTATTCCGTATGCTAATATTGCAAGAGAGATCATACGTTCAACTCCAAGGTTCCTTCAATGCAATGGAGTACACTCAGTTGGTTTGTTGTGATATGTTGTTTTCACGAGGGGACCTACACAATTGTTCAGAAGTAGACAATGCAGCAAACAACAGGCTAATGATAAAGGGGATTTCACGTGGTTCGAATGATTTGGCAGGTAAGTGCAAGTTTCCTAATACTAACCAAAAATATATTTAATTGAATGGCTGCAGGGATTAGAAAATTTATGTCCTATCTAAGAGTGAAATGTGGGATCAATTTCAGCAAGCTTCAACCAGACTTTGCTTCGCCTTGCGTTGGACAACCTCTACAAAGTCGGTGCAATCTTCAAAGGGGTAGCAAGAAATGTTCAAATCATAATTCAACATAAAGACACCATCACGACGACGCATGCCAAAACGTGAATCATAACTAAAGTTAAGCTTAAAGAGTATTCCAGTCGACCACACAAGGCAAACTTACCGTCAGCAAGCTGCTAGTGGTATGGATCAAACGAAGCTTCCTTGATCAAACACCACAATCCACAACTAACTAAGTGCACAAAAATGAAAATTGCTCTACTTTAAACTTGAAGTAGAAGGACGAAAAAATCTCGCTAGCTACTCACAACAAAAGATGAGATCATCATCAATCAAAACTCTTTTTATTGAGAGAGTTCACAACAATTTCTTACAAAGTTTTCAAAGGAAAAACTTTCCTTCTTCTTCAAACTATGCTAACAAACTAATGCTAACTCCAAACTGTCTCTCTATGTTCTATCAAAATGTCTAATCTCTAGTCTAATGACATACAAATGAGGGGGGGATGCCCCTTTTATAGTTGGCCAAGTCCAATGGACGGCTCAGATTACAATCAAATGGATGGCCCAGATCGTGCCACATAAACCCTAACCCTAAAAAGAGGAGTGGAGTAATAAATGAACCAGAAGATTCCCACTCTCTCCCAAAATATCAGAGGCAATTAATGCCTACTATCAATCATCCAGAAGGTCATCATCCAAAAAGGCATTTCCATTCTCCTTCTCCTTGGCTGCAAAATCAATTAACCTAGTCAGCATAGCCTCAACCTCCTGAACTGAGATAAGCGGAATATGATCAAGCTGAAATTCCAACACTGTAACTACCTGCCCATGTCGAGTGCAAAACTTTCTCCAAGCAACTAAAGCATTCTAAGTGTTCTAGATAATGCTGGAGAAAGTTGAGGTGTTCTCAAAGTCATCTTAAACAAAAGTCTTCACCTCTAAAAAGAAAGGTGGCAATCTACTCTTCAAACCATCAGCAGTCACCTCCTTAAAAGTCAGCCTCCTAACAAAGATAGCTTCTAATGTGTTCAAGACTCCATCAAGAATGTTCACCATGGCCTTTCTAACCCTGGCCGAATCTGCCTATGCCGCATCAAAGAATCCTCGGCCTGTGACAACTGAAGAGTACCAGCCGGTGAAATCATATCTATCACCCTCCTGTATCACGCCTCCCTCAACCAAAGTCTGTAAGGGAGTATGCATCAAAGCTTCTAAACGAAGGACAACCTTGGTCTGATAGATATGAGCATCGCCCCGAGCCTAATCAACTGCATCCATCCGTGCCATAATGTTGGAAGCCTACTAATAAGCATGAGCAAGATCCTCCATAAACTTTTTTGTCTCAGCACGAACACTAGCAACCCACTTATCCGCCTCCTATGCCATCTTCCTCAAATCCTCCAAGCTGCTAACAGACTCTCTAGGAAACTCGGTTGGAAGCTCAATTGCAGGATTCTCTTGTCCACGAGGACAAGACAAATGTTGTACGTAACCTATCAATGTTTTGTGGTCCTTCAATTTCTTATATTTTCCTTCAGTCTGGAGCAACCTGTCCTTGAGTGCCTGGTAGGAGTTATCACACTCCTCAATTATCTATGCTCCCGTGGGGCGACCTAATTCCATGGTGGTGATCACATAATTTTCTGGAACAGCCTCATCTCGATCACACTCAATTATTGGCACAGCCACATGAAGGGTGCGAGAGCCATCTTCATCTGTTGAAATCTTTGAAAACTTCCTAGCTTTCTTCTTTGTTGGAGGCGCACTGATCCTACCCATGAATTCCTCCATCTCAACTACTGGATCAATTTCCTCAACGGGGTTCCTCCTCATCATGTCTCTGAGCCAATCCGGTACTACTTGCTGCAGGTCAGAAATAATAAATGGCTGCTCATTCCTTGCTTCTTCTTCACGAACCTCTTCTCTAACTTCATCCTGACGAGGCTCACCAACTTCTACAAGCTTAGTATCTCCTAAACCTTGGGCCTCTTGCCCTGTAACAGTGTCATCCTCTAATGCTGCCTCAATCTCATGCTGGAAGCGTGTATCTGTGGTCGTTTCTTCATCTTCTTCCTGCTGGTTATCTCTGATAGGTGTGTTGACACTCTAGCCAACAGACTCTCTTCGAGGCAGCTGATTTGCCTCCTGTAATTCTTGTTCCTTATCAACATATTCCTCTGGTCAGCAAACAATGAAACCTCTTGTATACTTGGAGAATGAGTCTCCAATGGCGTAGGTAATGCCACCTCAACTCTTGAAGGCTCTGGCTGGACTGGCTCTTTCCTTCGTGACTCTAGAGCTCGAGCAACCTGCTTCTTCTTTGTAGCAGTTGGCGTCCTATGATCTCCCATCAAATTATGAGTAAGAGGAATTGACCTGCTCTTAAGCCTATTCACATGCCTCTCAACCCATCCTCTGGTGAATGTTAGGACTGGTATGCAAAGTGTATCCAAATCTGCAATCTCTGGCTCCGACCAATCGGGAAGTGGGAGTGGTGTATCCCTCACTGTCTCATAATATGGATGAAGAATGTTCATATCTTCATCTATCTGGTCCGGCACTAGAACAATCTTGCACTCCCTAATCATGCTCAAAGGTAATCTTGAAAACATCCTTCTTCTTACCTCAGCTTCATCAAACGCACTAGCCCAGAAATCTTCAATATTTTCCTTATGTTTGAACTCCTCTGACAGTATCCATCTGATATTCCTATGAGGATCATAATATTGTCTGTTAGTGTGGTAAGAAAGGTGGAAAAACTAATGCTCATTTTCAGCTTCCTTGGCTGCCTGCAGTGAAGGACACACTTCATCTGAATTTCCCATGATGATCAGGAAATCAAGTCCTCCCTTCTTTTTCTTTTGAATCTTATCATAGGCAATGAGTTGCCTAGATATTTCTAACATCAATATCCTGTTCATAGGGTATCTGGGCAACCTGTAAGGATATAAAGAGAACCTTTGCAACCTGATATAAGTAAATTTCGGAAATTGGATAAACCAACATCCGTACCTTTCTATCAACTCCTGAGCCTCCTTTGATATCCTGTGATGAGTTCTTTGTTGAAGTGACCTCGTTATGTGCATAGTGAAGGCATCATTGACTCTCTTGTAGTAAGATGTGCTTGTCAAGTGCAACTGTGGACAAGCCTCATGTATCTTAAATTGCTGAGAGCCACACCCAATAGGCTCCTTGTATGATATCCCTTTGTATTTTGTCATACAAGTCAACATGTAGATAATGTATGAGCCCATATAGAATGTTTTCGTTCTCCTCAAACTCCGGAGTTGTTCATGCAAATTATCACTGATCATTACTGCCCAGTCAATAAACTCCTTGCCTTCCAGCACAAGGTTGATGTAGTAAAACATCCAAGGCTCAAAGATGAACGCCTGGGGGCATCCTCCAACTCTGCTAAGCATCATAATCAAATCACAATATTTTTGCTTCAGATCATCTGAGATTATCTGTTTCAACAGCTTCGTGCGAGTTGGCTTGGGCTTGTTTTGTAATGTCCCCATTTTAGCCCTATGCTCTTCTTGAGGTTTTCGCCTATTTCCGGAAATTTGTAGGCTACTCAGATGTGCTAAATTTAGGATTTCCAATTTCAGTAAGTCCTGCTTCCAGCTCAGTTCAGTTTTTTGTGGGCTTTGTTGTGGATTTACTATTTATAGCAGTTGGCTATTTTTAGTATGTCTAATTGTGGCTGTGGCATCATCATCAGTTCAACTCCAATCATCTTGCCTTTCATCAGTTTCAGTTTTGGCTTTGGTTTTGGTTATCTCCATGGACTGAGTTTTATACTTAGTCAATTTTCATGTTTTGAAGTTGTACCCCATGCCTAGGCTTGATGACTTCAAGTTGTTTTAAAGAAGGGGACATTAAGGGGTCAAGTGAGAATTTAATTATTTAATAAATGCTTTATTGTTGCAATATGGAAATGGACGCCTAAAGGGGAAGTTGAATGATATTTTAATATTTCAAAAAGTAAAGTGCAAAAAAGGTGGCGTCCATTTTGGAAGTTGAAGTGATTCAACTTCTTGGAATTTGAAGAGTCTCATGTTGCTTCATTTGCCAACTAAAGCCTATATATTGATGTTTTATGATGAGCTGATTATGCATATTTTTGAAGAGCAAAGTTACGCTGCTGGAATGAATCCAGAACCTGGCTAAGGGGAAGCTTAGCAAATCATTCTTTCTTCGGGCCTGCAACTATGGCTTCCTAGGAAGATTTCTAAAGACCATGCTTCATTCAGGAGTGTGGATAGTGCTCAATGGTGATTTTATTTACAAGCAAATTGCTGATTTATAATCTGTTTGTACTGCTGTCGTAATTGGCTGAAGCTAATTTCTGTTCATAGCTTCATCATCAATTTTTATTTCATTCTGGGTATTCACTCATGCTGTGCAACTGTGAAGGGCAACCCTTTCTGCAAATTTTGGGAATTTATCTTTCACTGCTGATTTTTCTAGAGAAGGTCAACTTCTCCAAGGAGGCCGTACTTTTCTAGGGATGCATTGGGATTCGAGCCTTCTGTTATCCTCTGTTTCTGGCTCGTTTCTTGGATGTAATATGGACGCCTAGCTCTTAGCTGTTGTTTGCCTATGGTATGAGAGCTTTCGGAGCTGAATTGACAAAGATACATCCAATTATATGAGGTTTGACATTGCTGGTCTGATTTTCTGTTTATGCTGTTTCTGATCAGACTTATTAAATATTGGTATTTTGCTGGTTGTGCTTCAATTTTATATCATTTAATCATTGTAAATGTTAGAGGAAGTGATACTCTAACTATTGGTTGATTTAGGAAGCATATCTTTGAGTTTTGCAGCTTATTTTCATCATTGTAAAGCTGATTAGTAGTACTGACAGCTCTTTCTTTATTGCTGCAATTCTATATCTGTTTTACACTCCCACAATTGAGTGGTTGAGTTTTAGAATAAACATATATCTTGTTTGTAATTTCCCCCCATGTTATAAGTGGTTGTGTGGACAGTATTCCCCCCACGTTAATAAGTGGAAGAGTGGATTTAAAGGCTGGCTTGCCGCCTAATAATTATTGTAAACTCGCCCACTGAATAAGTGGAGTATTCCCACCGCTTGTGGATGCTTGCATCAGCAGAAGAATTGTACTTTCAGCTTGTTTATGCCTAACGATCCTCTGACCATATGCTATCACCTCGCCCACATTGGGATTTTGGTGAACATTCTTGGTTAGAGTTATCTTCTTTGCTGATTTGCATTTTGGAGCTAACGCTAATCAGTGTTTGGTTGCTGATTTGAATGTTAATTTTGGGAAAAAAATAAGGGGGAATATTTCATGTTCATCCAACGGGAGTTTATCATATCAGCACATCTTTCAAATGTCGAAGCATACATACGCTCAACTCGTTCTCTTGTTTTGTAAATCATCTTCTCATGTGAGGGAATTCCAAATGCTTTGCCAATAGCTACAGGTGTGAGGTTGGCGAACAACTTGCCATCCAATGAAGTGATGGTCCTCTGCTCCGGGTTGTAACAGTTAGCACACTCCATGATCAACTCTGGACACTGAATTGCTGGCAGAAAACCAACAGCTGCATAAAGTCCACTTCTGACAATATTGTGCGAAGTGATCGATGGACGATGGCCTCCAATTCCCATGATTCGGCTTTTGAAAGCCTCCATATTGAAAGAGCCTAAATTTGTGTCACTCAACTTGCCCAGCTTTGAAGAGTACTTCGACTCCAACAGGAATGACTTGCTCAGCTTCTTGATCACAGCTTCTCTGGAGGCATTTTCCTTGTTGGATTCAGCATTATTCTCCTTGCCAATCGTTCTTACTTCAGCGATTCTGCAAAAACAAGAGATAGTCATTAGAAATTTAACTTAGAAAAATAAAATCACATCGGGGCTGCCAACAGACTTTTGAAAATGAAAAGCTTCAGCACTAAAATCCAACTCGAAACCTCAACACCCTTCAGCAACATCGAACTCCTCTGAACACTTAGAGAATTTTTCTCTGCAACAGCAGAACTTCCAACACTTAGAAGAAATTTGGCCAAAGCTTACTTCAACAACTTCTTAACTTCGAATTTATCCTTCTCAAAACTCAACTTCAAATTTATCCCTCCCCAAAGCTCAACTTCGAATTTCTTCACCCTCAATTTTCCTCACACTACAATCTTCTTCACCTCAGAGCATCAAAGTTGACCTTGCTAGCTGATGGAGAAAATAACAAAATTTCACAGCTCATATAGCCAAGTCAAATTCTAGAAGAAGCTAATTTTAGCTTAGTCATTAAGTTTCCACTCCTCTGCTGCAAGAATTCGAATTTCCCTCAGGCAGCTGTAACACTTGGCATCTGGCGTCTGGAATATTTGACCTTCTAGAATTTCAAAAAGATTCACCTCTATGGCATAGGCGTACTTCACTTTAGCATTTCAAAATCACCTTTTGAAAATATTAAATTCAATGGCTCCCTTAAGAAATTTGTTTCACTGGCTGAGGCATTCGCTTTGCTATTCAATCCAACTCTGGCTTAGGAAAGATTATTTAAATTTGATCAAAATCATCTAGACACTCAACTTCAATTTCACCAGCCAAGGCAATTTTATTTTCAAAAAAATATCTCTATCTTTGCCTTAGAAAATTTTAAATTTTTACTTAGGAAGTTTCATCAATCAAGCGCTTATCAAAATCTTCATGTTGAAATCCTTGGCAAGGTGTGGAAAACTTTAAAATCAATTCCTTGTCGAAGATATCCAGTACCCAGAAGAAAATTCCCCTCAGAAAATGCCAAATTCATGTATATCACTATGAAGGGGTACATTTAATTTTTTAATTTTATACCCTAGAAAAATATTTCATCATCAAAGTTCATCTTCATTCTTATTCCTCTGGCGTATTTCTTTGCCTTGCTTTCAGAAAATTTTCCAATGCACCATTTGAAGTTGGGCGCATTTTGACTCCTTTCCCAGTTCATACATGCCTTAGAAAATTTTATCATCCCTTCCCAAGGTTGGGCGTATTTCTCTAGGGGAGGAAAAATTTTAACACTTAGAAAAAAAAATTCATCAGCCATCATCCTTGGCCAATTTTGGGCGCATATGAGGGGTCTAGGAGGAATTTATAATGCCTTAGAAATTTTCTTGTTTCTCCTCCAAGTTGGACGCATTTCTCTAGATGAGGGGGAATTTTCCCATACTTAGCATATTTTCAACTTACCCAACTCCACCTTGGGCGCATATGAGGGGTGGAGGGGGAAAATTTTATACTTAGAAACTTTTTCACCTTGACTTAATGAGGGCGCATTTAGGGGGGGCTAGGAGGAATTAACAATACTTAGAACATTTTTTTATAAGCCACCACCTTCAACAACTTTGGGCGCATATGAGTGGCCTAGGAGGAATTTTTAACACTTAACACATTTCCTAGCCCCATCTCCAACATGCGTGCATTTCAGGGGTCAAGGAGGAACTTTTAACACTTAGCAACTTTTTTCCTTAGCCACCAGCCAACTTGGGCGCATTTGGGACCCTCTACAGGAATTTTTACTTAGAAAATTTTCTAGTTCCATCTCCATCAAGGGCGCATCTAGGGGGTCTTGCAAGAATTTTCCAACACTTAGTAACTTTTTCCTTCATGCCTCTTGGAGTTGGGCGCATTTGACAGGGGGGACAGGGATTTTCATGCCTTAGACAATTTTCCTCACCACTACTTCTCTCCTTGGGCGCATTTCATGTGTTGGGCAGGAAATTTCACACACTTAGCAACTTTTCCAAGCCAATCTCCAGCATGGGCGCATTTAGGCTAGGCAACAAGAATTTCTCACACTTAGAAATTTTTTGAACATCCTCCATGGCTGGGCACATTTGAGGTGTGGAGAGGAAATTTTTCCTAACTTAGTTGATTTTCTAAGCTCCTCTCAAGGCTGGGCGCATATGAGGGGTCTCGTAGGAACTTCCAAGACTTGGTCACTTTTCTGGCTTGCTCGCCCCTATTTTACTATATTTAGTAAGCCTCTGGTTTTCACACTTTTGTAGCTTGAATTGACTTGAAATTTACACGATAGGATCCTCATGATCTAGTTGATCTATTCACATTGCCATCTCGTGTTGACCTACTATTTATAGCTTGTTTTAGGAGGTGATTTATTATTTATAGTAACTGCTTGATTTCAGGACTTCTGTAACTCTGCTCGACGTGAAATTTGCTCCATGGGGTCCTCATGGGTTCACTGACTTGTTCACACTGGTGCTTCATGCTAACTTGCTATTTATAGCCTGTTTAAGAAGCGACTTACTATAAATAGTAAGTGCTCAGATTGCCTTCAAATTTTACCAGTGGAATCCTTGAAAGATACTGACTGCAATGGGATACATCAATTTTCGGAGATTTTGGCATTTGACCCTTCATTTTAGATCCCAAAGCTGGAAACCCTAATCTGACTTGCATGTTGCTTCAACGATCTCCGTTTGACCCCGTTTTTGTTGCATGTTGTTGTGTTCGTGACGTTGGAGTGTTGGGCAGCTGCCGGAGTGATCTTGCTAAAAATAGTAAGTGTCTGAAAAAGTGACCAGTCAGCTACTGGATGTGTTTGCATGTCACACAGCCTGAGAGATCTCACAAAACCCAGAAAAACTCAACAAACTGGACTGCATGCGGGCAGTGGCTAAAAATAGTAAGTTCCTAAAAAGTGATCAATTTTGCCTGCATGTTACCTTGCTGCGTGGCTCTTGAAAAACCCATGAAGAATATGCTGACATGCACTGAAAAATCTTGCATGCAAACCCTAAAAATAGCCTTTGAAGGCAACTCTGCAAAAAGGTCTTGATCCTGATTTGCACGTTACATCACTGCGAAGCTCCCGAAAAACCCACAAAGAATATCCAGACATGCGTTGAGACTCCAACATGCAAACCCTAAAAATAGCCTCCGAAGCGAAGACTGTTGAAAGTTATCATCTCATCTTGCATGTTATATCATTGCGTAGGTCTCGGAAAACCCATAAATATTCTCCAGACATGCACCGAAAAACTCTGCATGCAAACCCTAAAATCTGCTTCTGAAGGTGATACTTGCTAAAAATAGAAAGTTGTCAGAATCATCTCAGATTTTGTAAATAAGCAGTTTGACGTGCTCTGGACGCAGTGTCAAGTTCAAATTTTAATTCGCTCACTCAATTTGACTTCAAACTGGCATGAAGAAAGCAAACCCTAATTGCTCAGACTTAGCCAAAATTTCAATTCAGACGGGCACATCCCCGGAAAGACAGACAGAAACAAGAGAGATAGAGAGAGAGAGACAAAACCAAAGCCAAAAGACGGGAATAGAGCAAAAATTAGGGGGTCCCCATTTTGAATGGGGTGATGTGTGAAAAGGTCACAACAGTTATCACATATGAATTTAGCACCCAAATTTGATATCTTTCATGTCCTTTTTTGGAGCACAAATCACTTAGAGTTTTGCCACTTGCTGATCCCATTTTACCTTGGCTCTGCCACTCCTTTTTAGCACCAAACCTTGACAATATTCCTATGCAGTTTACTCCACATACTGCACCCTTATGTTGCCATTTTGAATTGGCTTTGCCACCTAAAAAGTGCAGCATCCTCTATTTCGCATTTACTTTTCTAGGTTCTTATACAAGGTAGCATTGTTTAGTTGATCATGTCCTTTTACTTTGTCTTGAAGTGCCTTTGATCAACTCCTTCATGTTTTAACTTCATCATTTTTCCTCATGATGACATTGCCATTTAGATGGCATGTTGGAGAATACTTGTGTTGGAGCTATCAAATATTCAAGAACTTGATCATCTTTTCCCTCCATTTTTTATCCACAAGCAATCTGAAAGCATCATTAATTGACAAAATAGACCAAAACATCATGACCTTTGAAATTTGATAGGAAGGACAACTTAGCTAACATTGATAATATAACAAGAATGAAATGGTTTCTAACTACAAACTTGACTATAGACAAAGTTTCGTAAGGGTACCAATGGTGGCTCTTTTGGGGGACCAAGAGACAAACTTGGACCATAGGAGAACTTCAAAATATCTAGAAACACAGTGATCATTGTCTTATCTATTGGGTAATAGAGAAAAACCTATTCAACACCTAACCTAAAACAAAACAATAAGAAAACACACTATGTGAAAGTAAAAAAGATTACAACATCACAAAAACAGGGAAAAGACAACATCCACTTACCTACCTACCTACCTATGGATAGAATGGAAACATGTTGATTAGATGAAGTCATTAATAGAGTAGGAAATGTAACAACCCCTTTGTTTGAGTTCAAGTTCTAACAATGGCCACTCATACCTTAAAAACTTTGTGCATTGTTCATGAAGAATCAATGTTCATGTAAGTAGGTATATAGGAACGCTTATGCAATACAAAATTTAGCACAAATTGATTGATATGCATTGGTTTTGGATTTAATTCTTTCAAGAGGAAAAACCTTTCGAGTACGTGAAGATATTGTGCCTCCTTTTTTGAGGTATATAGCAAGGTCCTATAGCTACAACACATCTATAGGAATAGCGATCTTTATGTTAGTTTTAGGATCAGAAATGTAAGCAAGCAGAAATACAACACATAAAACCATGAACACAACAAGTTACCCTGGGAAAACCAAAACCTTCTCGAGGGAGAAAAACCTAGCAAATAATATTCTCTTATATAATGAAAGAATAAGTGCAGAAATCTGCATACAACAATCAGGCCTTATACAGGGCCGAATCTCATACAATAATATATGTCACTCCTCCTTGAATGACTGATAATGCTTCAAAGAATCCGATCTGCTGCCAAAAAGAATGCGAACTTCTGCTGCTGCTTAGGAGATGTGAATTTGAGAGAATGAATTAAATTGATGCCCAAAGAGAGAGGTCTTCATCCTCTTTAAATACAAGGCTAGGCGCCCTTCTTCCTAGGGCCGACCTAGAACATAAAATAATTGTTTGAAAATCAAGGCTGACCTGCCTTGAAGGTAATTTATTTTTTATTTTAATTAGGAGAAAATATCTCCCGTTGCTACAAACACTAACACTTTACATATCCAATTTGCTCCTCTATCTCATCACTTTGGCATACTTGACCCTGAACTTAAGTAAAGTATCATCCTCTAGAAAAGTTTGAAGATACTCAATGTTCCATAGGATGCATCAACACCCTCCCCCCCCAAACCCCATTTCTAGGACACAGGGACTTGGGGGGATGTCCCCCCCTATCGTCCCACACCCTCCACTTTAAACCCAAGGATGTTTTTGGGATGTCCCCCTCGAGGAGGGGATGTTTCTAGAACCTCCCCCTAGTTTGGGAACTCCAAGACATCCAAAGAACTCCAAGGAATCTCCCAACCATTCATAGGAATTTTAGGCATCCCCCATGGAAAAAAAATAAAAAGGTCAATACTTTTTAAAAAATAAAAAAATGTTTTTGATCTATGTGCCACAAACCTTAACCCTAATGGTCCATTGGCCCCAGCCAAACCCTAAGCACTCACAAAAAACTTATAAATAAGCATCTAAGCCTCATTCAAAATCACTCTCAAGTTTCAAAGTAGTAAGGACTTGGTGTTGCAAAAAATAAAGTAATAAAATCTTGAAAATGGTATGCACAATGAAGGTTTGTGTGCTTTTGAAGGCCTTGATTTGCACTTGGTGATGGAGGCTCTACCCCTTGACCCCACCTTGTATCATGCTATAGGCACTAACCTCAACCCCACTAGGGGCTTAGTCCCCAAACCTCCACCCACCACCACCCCACACTGTTCCACTGCCGTCCTCGAGACTCATCCCCCACATCCCCATATCCCGAGACTCCATGGAACATAGAATATATTGGAGAAATATTACCATCAATTACTCTTGACTTTCCAAGTCAACAATTAGCATCAAAAACAAACCTTGTACTTGTACAGCTTCTTCGCTATTTTTATCCATTGAATCTTCATTTGATAACCCATCCAACTTGAAATATTCAAGTATTAGATCATCATCAAAGTGTACATGTTGAAGATAAATACCCTGTATAGGTGACAAGATTTTCCATCCATCATCGCATAGTTATGGGTCTTGTATAAACTAGGTCTCTTCAATTTTCTCAATGCAGTTGGCTTCAAAGAATAAGTCTCTAAGAGGGAGGAAGTCATTGCATTCTTCATCATTAATTTCACAGCCAAGATCTTCATCGATTGACCATTTTTCTTCTTCAACCACATTCAAACCTGGAATCAGCCCATTGCCTACTATTAGATGCTCAATTTGTAGTTCATCTTTTGCTTGTGCAAGTTTTCAAATAATCTCTCAAAGGTAGAAAAGAAATCTTGTAACATGTTTCTTTTATTGTGTAGTCAATGCCTTCTTGCTTTAGTGAAAGCAATTGGATCATTGCCATGTTCTACAAACACTTGTGAGATTTATCTTCTTCAACATATACGTGATATGGAAGTTTACTCTCCTTTATGATGGAAATTGAACAATCCCTGTGAGGTGGAAGGAAAATAAAACTCTTGATCATTGTTGCTTGCCAATGAAGGGGCAAAATGAAGTTTTTAAAAACAAGACAACGTTGGAGTCCCCACTTCCAAGGGTCTTCAAACACTTTCCTCCTTGCAACTTCTTGATTCCAAAAACATTTGTAATCTTAGAGAATATTCACTTTTTCAACATGGACAAGTCCATTTTGAAAGCATCTCAACATAGAGTTGCTATCAAGCTCATCATGAAGATGTTGAAGTTTGCTTGAGAACCTTTGATTGTCCAACTTAGAAGCTACAAGAGCTACATTATGTGATGCATCTATGAGAAATTTATAGCGCCATGATCTTCAATAGCATGGAAGGAGCAAAAGATGTTCAAGCTAGCTTCAAGAGGAGGTTCCTGAAGTTAAACTAGACTATTTTGCTGAAATTGCTTTTTGATGTTTCTTATATTGGTCGCCACTTGTAGGACAAGCTGAAAAACTTCAGGTCATTGGCCTGATGAAGTCCTTCATGATTTTACCAATGATGATCATTTCTTCTAACTTGATTTCTTGCTCTTGAACCTCTTCAAATTCATGAATTTCCATGGATTTGATAAAGAAAGAATCTCTAATGGAAGGGCATTGATGAAGCAACTTGGATTTGTTGAGAAGGCCTTAAACAATTATTGATTCTCTCAACAAGTCGGTTGAATCTTGTAACAAACTCCTCCATGGGTTCATTACTATCCTTCTTTGTATTGGAAAGTTGGGCAAAAAGAAAATGACTATCCTCAAACTCGTTTAAAGCATGAGAAGAGTTTCATGCACATGATCTTTCAATTGGTGATGCAACCTTCAGCAAGATGAAAGAACCATTCTGCTACTGCTTCCCCTAGGGTTTCAAAAAAAATTCTAACAATAATATCTTTGCATGCAACTCCAAGAATGTTGCAAGTAGTGGTGGAGGTTGAGATATGCTAATCAAGATGTTGCATGTCATCAACATGAAATTTTGGAAAATTCTTTCTTAAGCCTAATGGAAAATCATGGCAAGCTATAAGTACCAAGATACCTATTGTGGCTCCACATGGCAAAAGAAGGATGGTAGATCATCATCATGGGCATAATCACCCATTGTCTAGAATGTTTTTTATTGGGTCAAGATTTCCTACAAAATAATAATGAGTTTCCATGCCGTTGATGAAAATAAACCTTCACTTGTATGTGCTTAAGAAGGCATTTGAAAAGTAGGATCAAGAAGCCCTACCTTCTGTTATCCTAAATTTTTAACTCGTTTCAAAATTTAGGTAACCAATCAAAATTTTCTTAAAACTTGAGATTTTTCTTCTCTAAGGCACGCATTACGAGGTGAAAAATGTGGCAAATCTCTGTTTTAGGTTGATTAACCTTTGGGCTACTTTTTTTCCCCTTTACGTTACCGTTTTCATCGATTTCTGAGTTGTTTTTGGTGTCTTTTTCATCAATTTCGGGTTTTCAGAGCAACTCAGCAAATAGGGAAATTTAGACTCCAAAGCAAAATTGCTAAAGTGTCTCAAAAACCCGAAATTGCTTAAGTGCTTAAAAAACCTGATTTTGTTAAGGTCTTTGTATTTTGACAAAAAGCAAAATTGCTAAAATGTCTCAAAAACCCGATTTTGCTTTAATGACTTGAAAAGTCCGAATTTTTCATAAGTATTCATTTTTGTCAAAATGAAAATTGCTTTTTGGTCTGAAAAGTGCGAATTGGTTTAAAGTGAAATTGTTATTTGACTTCAAAAACCCGATTTTGTTAAAAAAGCATGTAAAGCTTCAAAAAAAAGCCCGATTTATGTCTTTGATGTCATTTTTCATTGCAAAAGCTTCTGAAAAGTCCGATTCTTCTCAAATTCGAGCTGGTTGAATTCTTCTTCGCATTTATTTCCCCATTTCATGGAGATTTTGTCGACTATAATGCTCGAAATTCGGATATTTACCAGTAAATAACCATCGTCCTCTTTATTTCTGCACGCGTCTAGGGTTTTCTCTCTAAAATTTGTCATATACAACTCACTTCAGGTATGATTCGCATTTATCTCTCCTTCTTTCAATGTTTTACTGTCATTTATATGCGTTTTATTTTATTATCAATGTCATTGTCTTCTACATTCCACGTTTTAGATTTTTATGTCTGTTACAAAATGCGTTTTTTTTATTTTCTACGCATTCTTCTTCTTTTTTACTGCCTTTACCAATGCTTATTTATGTATATTTGTTGGTATTTTTGTTAGCTTCATAAAAACGCGTTTTTCTTACTAGTTTTCATTATCTTAAATGCGTTTTTCTTTGTCTGAAAAGTCCGCCTTCATAAAAACGCGTTTTTATAATACATGTTCGTATCATATCTCTTCCATTTCCCTTCATCCCATTTACTATTTCATTTGCCCTCATATATCCTCCACATTTCCGCCTTAAATCTCATGCATAACACATATATTCCATCTAAATTCGCCTTTTATTACCAAAACGAGTTTTTCATTATTTTGCTGCTTCAAGCAATAATGTTTTAAATTCATTCCATTCTCATATGTCCTTCATCCCACACGCCCTCTCCTCCATTTCACTAAAATTTTGCCTTTCATTACATTTCATATACCTCCATACTTCATATATAATGCGTTTTTCATTTTTTAAAATGCTGCCTTATGATGAAAACGTATTTTTCATTTTACCATCCATTTCCAGCAATAAACTATCATATACCATATTCGTTTCTACCATTTTCATCCATTCACCTCAAAATATCCATTATCATTTTCCAAAATAAATAATTCACTTTGTCTCTCATTTCGGATTTTTAGCTCAAAAATACAATTTCGGGATTTGCAGCTGAAATAACAATTTTTTAAAAATTGCAAGGTTGAAAAATTGTTAAACTTCTGAAAAATCCCGATTGCCTTTGTGAAAATTGTCAAAGCTCTTTAAAATCCCGAAATTGCAAAAAGCAGAAATTGCTAAAGTGTCAAAAAGTTCCGAAATTGCCGAAGTCATTCAAAAACCCGAATTGCCTTAAAAAGCACAAAAGTTGACTTTTTTGGACGAAATTCCAAATCCAAGCCAAGATCTCTTTATCTTGCTGTTTCAAGAAGAGACATGCTGTTTTTGACTGCCACCATTCCATTCATTTCGATTTCATTTTCATTTGCCTTCCATCTTTCTTCCAAAGTCCATTTCATTGTTCTAGGGTTTGAGTTTCGCCATGTCCACTCACGTTGATGTTGATGATGTTCTGACCTTATGGGGTTTTCACCGCAGTCTTGCAGATTCCTGTTCAATGACAGACGAGCCAACTTCTCCAGCAGGCAAAAAGATGAAGTATAAATTCGACAAATATCAGAATGAGATTTCTCCGTCTCGCGTCGTTTCAAATATCGACAAGATCAAAGACACAGAAATCGGGCATGTTGATATGTCCGAATTTCTTGAAAGAGCTGAGAAATCCACTTCTTCTGATATGCAAAAATTGCTGAGGAGTCATATTCATTTGGTAGCTTCTTTTCCTGTTGCTGCCCTTGAACCAGAATTCGTCCTTGCATGTGCAGCACGCTTTGATAGACAATCCAGAACAATCAAGGATGATGATGGTAACGTAGTTATCAGACTTGATGCTGAAATAATCAATAGAGTTTTCAGAGTACCTGATGCAACTACTTATTCAGAGATTTCATTGAAGAGTGCTCACAGACATTTTGAGCAGAAAAAGAGTGATTGTATTAAACATATCAACTCTAAATGGCTTCTAAAAACACGACCTTGTGCAACCCGTATGCCCAAGTTGTATCGGTCTGATTTTATAGAAGAAATTAACGATATGATCACTCTTCTGAGTAGAATTGCAGGGTTGAAAGTTTCTAATGTGTTTGAAAACTGGATGTATAAGTTCATAGTGGTTGTTAGAAAAGCACAACACCCAATATTCTGGGGAGAAATAATTAGTGACTGTTTGTGTGAACAACTTGCACAGGTTCCTACCACCCTTACCTTCTATATGAATTCATATTTGGTTTATATAGCAGCTTCCTTGAGGCATTTTCCAGGCCTATCTCCTGAAGGTGACAGATCGTTGGTGCCTGTATGGAAATATTATGATCAGCTGACTTTCATTCCAAGTCGAGCGCATTATAGAAGGGTTCAAGATGCCTTCTATGGTTATTTTATGTGTTTGTTTGACAAAGAGTTGGTAAATAACAGGGTATCTGAGGCAGCTTGGAATAAGGTAAATCAATATGGCTGCTTGTTTCTTCAATTTCCTACATTCACTTATATGAGAGTTGGATGCTTTGAAGACCAACCTTATATGCTTCCAAGATATCCGACTGATAAGATCATTCTGATGGAGCTGGGAAGGCAGTTAATGGCAGTTCATTCACGTCAAGCTATACAACACAAGTCTGGAATTGGTATTTCTTCACATAATCCATTGGTAATCGGCAGGTATTCTTTGACAACTTCTTCAAGAGCCAAAGCAATGGAAACTGAACTTCAGGAGATAACATTGAAGAGATTCCAAGCTAGGGTGGATTTTGATTACAGAAGGATGAAGGATAAAATAAAAAGAGCCTCCTTCACTCATGTTCACCGCATTGAAGACGTTTGGGCAGACCTCCGGACAGAAAAGGATATATACAAAATGGATTATTGCAGGCTAACTTTGGAGCAAATTATTGATCTAAATCTGACTTTAATTCCAGAGGGAGTAATTGATGATAGGCAGATTTTGGATCCTGAGTACGAAGAACAAGGAGTTGCTAATGCTCTCATTCCTGCAATTCAGTGGTCTCAAAAGGAATCCGTCTCTATCTTTGATAGGTTTCAATCAGTCTTGGCGAACACCAACTCTTGGCTCAAAAGCATAGGTGTCAAGACTATCAAAATCAAAGTTAGAGCTGAAGATGACCCAGCTGGTCCTAGAGGATTGAAATCAGAAATCAGGGAACAATCAAAAGAAGGAGCTTCCTCTTCAAGTACCAGAATCAAGCTGAAAGTAAGCAGAGCTTCAGAACAACCATTGGATAGGGAAACACAAAAGGGTAAAGAAGTCAATGAAATGCAGATTCAGGTATTAGATCAGCAAGAAGAAGGCGAGGTTCTTGAGACCTCTACCATTCTAAGTGAGATAACTCCTCACGTTGAAGCTCCAATACCAGAATCAATCATATCTCCTATGTCCCTTATCGACAGTGATGTTGATTCCTTTTCCACCATTTTTGTTCCTTCTATTCCACCACAAGAGACTTGTCATCAGTCTTCATCAATAACGGATACTCCCATGATGAACTTGCCTAGTAACTTCAAGAGTATTTTTGACATAAATCCAATCTTTTCAGCCATGTCAGAAACAACTCTTCCAGAAATTGATACCTCTGTAACAAGCTTTGATTGTTTCATGGCCAATTCTAGTTGTAATTTGTCTTCTGAGCAAAACATTGTTGCTGTACAAACCGAGGCACCATCTAGGATTTCTGTTGTATCACAAACTGAGCCCATTTCTACAGAGACTGCAGTTGCCATTTCAGATGTGACAACTTTGGATCTTCCTCCATGGTTGAATTCAATTGCTCCCAAAAGAAAGAAACAGGCAGTGTCTCCTGATATTTTTGATTTCCGAAAATTGAAGAAATCAAGACCGATGGTTGCAAAGAAAGCTAAAACAGTCTCACAGGTTTTTGTTGACAGCAACAGAATGAAATATGCTGAAATTGCAGAGCCCTTAGTTGATAAACCACATGAAGAAATGCAGGTATCTGACTACAGGTTCACAAGAGTGGAATTGGGCAAGCAGACTCATGCTAATATGATGCAGGATGCTCAGAGTTCAGTGACAATTCTGACACAAAGCTATAATGAACTCTTAGCTAAAAAGGAAAAGCTCAAAGAAGACAATGCTCAGCTGGTTTCAGTCATTCAAAGGATTACAGGATCATCAGAGGCAGTTGATTCTCTATCTACAGCTCCTCCAAATGAATCAGTTAGACAATTAGAAAGAATTGCGCAAAAGGCTAAAGCAATTGATTCATGGATAACTCAGCTGATTGAGAAAAGCATTCCAATGATTGAGAAGACGTTGCAAGTTCTCAAGAATGTCAGAATAGCAAAGATAAAGCTGAATCAAACTTTGGAAGTCTTCAAGCAGAGTTTGGAATCACTTGAGAAGGATTTAAAAATCTGGCATGAGATAGATCAAGTTAAGTTACAAATTCTATGCAGCAATTCAATCTTGCCAAACAGAGAGAAGTACATAGAATTTGAAGAACTTATGACAAATAGATCTTTGGTCATTCAAGATCTTATCAAAGATATCCAGGCCACTTTAGAGATGAATGATGAAGTTCAGCAGGATATTCTTTCAAGTTTTGAGAAGATCTCTTGTACGGTTTTAAATCAAGAAGATGAATTACTTGAAGCTGATTCAGTTACTTCAGAAATGGCAGCCAATCTTCGTCAACAAATGGAATCAGAGTAGTTTTCTATGGATTCGATTCAAAAGCTTGTCAATCATCAAACAATCCTTGAGAAAATGCAAACTAATTATGAAGAGCATAGATTGGCGACTATCAGATACTTTGATGTAATTTTGAAGACAGTTGCAGTGGCCAAGAACACGTTGGGTCCAGATCCAAATGAGTTGCAGACCATCATCAGCAAATTCTTATCTTTCAAAGATAGGAATGAAACAGATTGAAAGTTTTAGATTGTTTTATGTAATTTTACTTTCGACAATATATGTGTAAAAACAAATTTTGCAATTGCAAGTGTTCTTTCCTTGCAATTTTCGAAAATGTAATTACATGTAAAATCTTACAAGACAAATCACAATTTGGATTGTAATTTTGAATAAGTCAATCGCAATTAGTTATCGGTTGAGAGATTTTCTCAAGTTTGTTGAGATCCTCCCACCTTTTTCTCCAGACCTTCCTCCTATAAATACTTGAGGGGTCTATTGTAATCTTTATCTTTTTAGCAAGCAAGAAAACTCTGCAGAATTTTGTACTCATAAAGTCTTTGAGCTTTATAGTGGAATATTGTGAATTTTCAAGTGATATCAAGAAGCTGGAATTTCAGACTTTGAGCTGAATCCTTGTTTTATTATATTGTGATTACTTGAGAATTGTTGAAGATTGCTGAAAAGAGATTCGATTTAAATATTTGCAGACTTTGTGCTGTAAATGTGAGAATTGAATTCATAGTTAGTGTTAGAAATTGAGAATAATTGCAAGTCTTTGTGCTAGTATTAACTCTCATCTAGAATAGTTATTAGATACTTCATAGTTACAGATTTTACGCTATTTTATGTTGTATATTTCCATAAAGTAATCGTTCTGAAAAAAGGTTGATAGGATTTCATTCTTCAAGACTTTGTGCTTATTGAATTATTTTCCCGTCCCGGAGGAAATAACGGAAGTCTTTGCGCTTTCAGGAAACTTTATCTCCTCTTTCTTTATTCCAGTGCATAGTTACCGTACTAAAGTTTTATCAACGTATACTATTTCTTTTCTTTGAAGAGAAGAGAATATAATCTTTCCTGAAATAAGAGGAACGATTGCTGTCCCATCCATTTAGTTTTATTTAGTTAAAGGGGGAGCCTTCCCTTAATTAGAAGAGTTCAAACTCACGTGCTGTGGTTGAAATCTCAATTTTGTATGCTTTCACGAGAATACAAAATTTCCAACCAACACCTTCCTCCATAGCCTAATGCATACCTTGTTAGCTAGGATCAAAAGAGTTCAATTGAAGGAAATAAGATTTTCTATTAAGCAAGCTTTGCTTGTTGTATCATGTTCCCTAGTACAGCCCCCAAAAGTTGTTAGTGTTTTGATTTGTCCTTTTCAAGATAAATCAAAATAATATGTATAGTAAAATCATTCTTCAAAGTACAAATGGAAGCTCCCTAAGATCTAACTAAACCTAAAACTAACAAAATTTAGAAGTATGGACATTGTACAGGATTTCATTGAGGTTTTTGCATTAAATGTAAAATACTAGATGACAATGTTTTGCCCTAGATGCAAGTGCCAAAGTACCAATAGTCAAAGCATGCAATGAGATTTTTAGTTTTAAGGAGGCTAAAAAATTGAAGCATGAATAAACACAACTTTTTACTAGTTAAAGTAGAGTCCAATACTTGATTGTAAACATAGATTTAATGAAATAACACCAACAAATGTTGACTACTAACTAAATTAGAGACTAGTATTCTACATCAATAGGAAATAATTAGACAAATGAACATCACACAATTTCACAAAGGAAACAATTAAACTACAATCAAAGCTGCAAGTTTAAATAGATAGATTTTGCTAGTACAAAGTTTGATTCAAAACAATCTACTTTTGATTAGCTTCATGAAATTACAAACATAGATTTATCAATCATTGAATAATGGGTTCTATTATTATAAACATTATTGCCACCGACATTCATTAACTTCCACAAAAATACAATAACTTGACTAACAACCTCTGCAATAGGTGTACCAACAATATGATGATGGGCCATTGTTTTTCCCACTAGAATGATCTATGTTGATTAGAATACAAATTTTGTGCGGTATTTATTTGGATTTTTACAAATGATTTATTGACCATTATTGTGAAATTGAATAGCAGCTTTTCCCATTACATTAGACACTCCATTATAATCTCTTTTTCTATGTTGTACTCTATAGCTATGAAAATAGCTAAGGATGAGCTTTGAGTGATTGACAAGAGCATCCATTCTCGAGTTAGAATTCCATTTGTGATGTTGCTTGTTGGTAATCAATAGGATGATTAAGCTAGAGTTATCTTCAATTATAATCTTGTACACTTGTTTTTTCTTTGTTAGAAGAACCCATTAGTCAAGGATGGTATGCCATATTATCGGTATGTTGACCAATATGACATTGATATGCAATAAATCGACTTCCTACAAGATTTTTGGTGATTACTCCTATTCCCACTTTTCTGAGATTAATTGTTCTGCCCCCATCAAAAATCATCTTAACTTATCCTAAAGGAGGTGATTTGGATCGAATTTTGTAGTTAATAGTTATTTTGAAGTGCCTATATTTGAATGGTGTGGCATACTATTGTGTAATATGAAGGTCAAGCATATTGTCCAAGTCAAACCCATTTGCAATTTTCCACCATTTTGTACTACAAACTTGGTTACTTATCACTTTGGCCACTTCTTCACTATATTGACTAGTATTTTCAAAGATCCTCCAGTTGGATCCAAGCCAAACAGTCTAAAATGTCAAACCCAGATCTTGAATAAATTTCATATTAAATTTAGCCTTTGTCCATTGCTAAAGTCTACGGATAATAGGCTTGCCCAAGGGCATTTGCAATTGATTTTTTAAGCTAAAATAGAATAAGCATGACACACAAAAATTGAATGAAGAAATGATAAACAATTTCCTCATTACCTTTATGATTGGAGCACATGGAACTAACTAGAGAAATACCATAGTTCACTAAGTTTCAAAATGGGTGGATGGGGGCACCAAAGACCTTGATATAGGGATAGCAAGGGGATAATCAATAACAACAATTTGGGGGTAAAGCCCCTAGCAAGTCAAGGGGAAACATCCCTCATAGGGTCCAAGCCCAAATTCAAGCCCTTGAGACCACACAAACCTTCATGGCACATGCCATTTTGATGATTTTATCACTATGTTTTCTAAAACATCAAGTCCTTACTATTTCAATATTTCCAACCAAATCTTCATTCTTCAAAGAACTAACAATGAGGCTAAAGAATCTAATTAATACAATGATAAGACATATGCAGTTTTTATAGTTTATTTGAGTGTTTAGAGTGTGTGTGGGGCCAATTAAACTATTAGGATTAGGGTTACTGGCCCAAATTTATTAAAAAAATGCTTGTTTAAAAAAAAAAACTTTTTTGAATGTTAGATGTGAGAAATGGCTGCATGTTTCCAAGATGCTCAAGGGACATGGCCAAGTTTCCTAAGGGTCCTAGGGATGCCCCAATGTCCTCCCATTCTCCCCATGGGGGTAGCGAGGAGGGTGGACAGGGGAGGAGGTACCCCAAAAATGTTCCCTTTCTAAAGGACATCTTGATGGTAGCAGTTGGGACATGGTAGTGGAATGTTTCTTTGGCATCCTACCATCTCAAGGACATCCCCATCTCCAAAAACACAATTTTCTTAGGGGGGCACATCCCCATGGAACATTAGAAAATATTTAATTTTAGGCAAGGTGTCTTAAGACCATAAAACACTCCATTTACTTGCAAGGGCTGATTCATATCCCTCACTAAAATGATAGAGGCCAATGCACATATACATTCTCTTGAATTGGATGCTTTCCAACCACACTATCATTTTGCATTTGAAACGTGCACCCATTGACTTGTCCATTCCTCTTGTAAAGTATTACATTCGTTCTAAATTGCTATGTGTTAAGATGTAGGAGCTGGTGATTCCAATGTATTTGATCAATGTCGTTATCAATGGTATAATCTAAAACAGTAATACTAGTTTACTGCTGCAGCACTGTTTGAAAAGGTTGCAGAGCTGGGTTAGCCAAATTGTAGAGACCATTTCAACTATCTCCCAAAAATTTAATTGTAGTGCATAGTCCAATGTTCCAAATTGTTCCTTTGGAAAGTAGAAGCATATTTAATTTAATATGCTTTGCAATTGCAGAAAGATAAGGCTGCAAAATAGCAATGAATGTATTGATTAAAGGATCATTTAAATATATCCTCTTACTTATGAGATCAAGGGAGCAAGAGGATTTTCTTTAAGTCTCCATGCTAATTTCATTGAAAGAGAAAGATTGAAATTGCAAATGCTTTTTATATTGTAACCACCATCCTTTTTGCTTTTGGTGATCGATCCTTCCAAACTACAAGAAAATACTTCACAACCTATTTATAGCCTTGCCATAGGAATTTCCTTTGTATGTTCATGAGTTGGATTTCTGCACTAGAGAGATTTGGAAAATTTGGAGAAGTGGAAAGAAACTTCTTCGAGGATACATCTAGTGAGTTGTGCTCAGTTTGCAAATCAAAGACATTTACCTCCATTCTTTGATTTTGTTTTGCATTCTCTAGTGTAGCATAGAAAATTGTATACCTTAACAATTTCACATTATCTTTTGCCACCCCCCCCCTAAATTATTGGGCCTAATTGACCCCATAATGACCTAAAATTATGCATTCCAAAGCCTAATTTTTACCATTTTCTTAAGGAGGACAAGCATTGAATAAATGCATCCAATCATTAAATTGTCCCCATTTTCTGAAGGAGGACAAGCATTGAATAAATGCATCCAATCATTAAATTGCCCCCAAATTTGAGTGTCTTGGAAATTTGGGCTAGGACCCAATCGCCCATAGGCGACTGAGTCCCTTTCTTAGCCAGGTCCCATTTTTAAATATGTTTTTGGTGGCAATTTAACATTTAGAATTCAAATTGCAAATGTCGGCTTCCGAGATCTAATTTTCAAGAAATTAAATAAATGCCTATAAATACCTAGTCTTTTCACCATTTGAAACTAAAGTGACGGAACAAGCTAGAGGTGAACATTAAGAACATTAAGAGTATTCAAAAGCAAGTCAAGATAAGCATTATCAAAGTTTCATTGCAGCAATTCAAGATCCAAGTATCATGCCAAAGTGTTTGTGAGTTTATGTTATCATGTTGTCATTATTTTGTGAAGGCTAACATCTTTTTGTAGATCTCCAAAGCATTCAAGTATTCAAGAAAGCAAGATCCAAATCCTTGAGGTGATGTGTATGTCTTCAATCCTTCAAGGCAGCCATTGAAGGGTGGTAAGTTGTAGCACATTGTGACTTCATCATTCCTTCTTTTCAAAAATCATTTTATCATTGACATTGCCATTGTGGAAGTGGAAACACTAACATGAGGTTTGACTGAGGCAAGCCCCTAAAATGGCCCAACATTTCTCCTCTTTGTGAATGTGCAGGTTACAGATTTGAAGAGGATTGAAGAGATCTTAAAGGCAAATTCTCCATTGTTGCATTTGTTGTCATCAACCTTGTCAAGCCACAGAGTACAAAATTTATTGACAACATTCTAACAAGTTTACAACCGGAAAACAGAAGCTTAGATCCATCACCAAAGGACACCAAAAGTTGAGTAGGACACCTTAGCAAAGACTCGGTAGCCATTGGGCGACCCCATCCTTGTAGGAACAATCAAACCAATTTTTCTTAGCAAGTTTGTTGTCCTCTGCACTCTCCAAATCTAACGGAAGTTGACAGTTTTTGTTTGTCAGTTGTCAGGATCTTGCATTTTTAATATTAGGGCATATAGGATCATTAAGTTGACCATTCCAAATCATTTCCAACCCTCAATCAAATGTAGATCCAGCTCTGATTGGCTCACTATCAGGGCTGAAAGTCAATCTATGCACCTTGTTGATCTACATCTTAATGAAACTTGGAAAAAGGCCACCATTGCATCCTAGGTTCTTTGCATTTAGGACTTAGGATCCCTTTTTCTATATTTCATCTAGTTAATCATTCCTATAGATCATTAGTTGCCATTTTTATGCCCCAATATGTTGAGGATGGTCTTTTTCTACCTCTTCAAACATTGGACAAAATGACATGAGATTTAGTGTCATTAATTTGCACCTCATTGCATGTTTGTAGCCTTGAAAGATTGATTTTAGGGATTAGATTTTCCGCATCCAAAGAGTAGATCATGTGAGTTTCATTCACAAATTGATGTTCAATATACCTTAATCCCCTATTTATATAGGATAATTGATGGATTTTTCACTCATACTGTTTAGTTGCCGAATTTATTTGAAAGTTTCTCCCATGATTATGAAAAGTGAGACGTTGAGTGGGCTACTTTTCCTTAGGCATATGGATGATTTGAACAATTTTCTCCTTTGTCCATTGATGGCAATAGATGAAGAGGAGTGCACAAATACAGTTGTGTATCCAATCTACAACTTGTTTGCTAAAGCCAAATTTTGCAAAGATTTTCGACACAAAGTCAGTCACATCTATCAAAGACTTACCATATTAATTTTGATAAATATTCCAGGCCAATTTTGGTATATTGACACAGAAGCTCTTTAACAGTGATTATATCAATCTGCCATTTGTATTATTAGAAGAAATAGCGATTGGGAGTCTGAAATGAATATGGGAAAAAGAGAGTTTGATACAAGCCACTATTACTTCTGATATGATTTTATGAACCATATTGCAAAGAGATTTAGGCCTATAATGCTCCATTCTTGAAGCCTTTTGTCGTCTTTGGGATCAGCACTAGACGAGTGCCATTAATATTGATTAACATTTAGTTGCTCTTCCTTAATTTCTCTAGTACTGCAAGCGAAGCATATTTTATAATGTTTTAAAATATTTGATAAAACAATGATACGAAACCATCAGGCTCAGAGGCTTGTCTGGGTTGAAGGAGAACATATTTTGAGTTCTTCTTCAATTTCTCTTGCAAGAAGTGTATTGTCCTCCTCAGAAATCAGAGTTGGAATGTTTTCCAGCAATGTTGCCTGGGACCAAGAGGTCTTGGAAATGAATATGGGAAAGAGAGAGATTTGATACAAGCCACTATTACTTCTGATATGATTTTATGAACCATATTGCAAAGAGATTTAGGCCTATAATGCTCCATTCTTGAAGCCTTTTGTCATCTTTGGGATCAGCAGTAGACAAGTGCCATTAATATTGATTAACATTTAGTTGTTCCTCCTTAATTTATCTAGTACTGCAAGTGAAGCATATTTTATAATGTTATAAAATATTTGATAAAACAATGATAGGAAACCATCAGGCTCAAAGGCTTGTCTGGGTTGAAGGAGAACATATTTTGAGTTCTTCTTCAATTTCTCTTGCAAGAAGTGTATTGTCCTCAGAAATCAGAGTTGGAATGTTTTCCAGCAATGTTGCCTGGGACCCAGGAGATCTTGGGTGTGGTGCTTTCAACAGTGAAGAGAACAATAAAGAACTTCATGGCATGATAAGAATAGCTTGGGCCTCTTTGAGGAGTTGGCCACTACTAAGCTTTATTTTTGTGAGGGTCTTGATGTGTTTCCTTTAAGCACACAATTTATCAAAAATATATTGTGTTGGCACGATTGTTAGGTATTCGATTATTGATTGTTCTTGGGCAGCCAGAGAGTGTGAGTCCTTGGATCAAAATCTGTTTCTAAACATGAGGCAGATGGTCTTGGTCTTTTCTGTTTGGATAAAACTATATCCAAACTCATTTTATACCACTTTGAATTTTATACCTCAAGTGCTTCAATTTTTTAGTGAATTTACATATAGCATAGCTTGCAATTTTATAGAGCAATTTTTCATCAGTTCTAAATTGTAGGATGAGTAAACCAATATTTGTTCAAATTGGCATTGGAAATGTCTAGATTCTGCCTGAGGCCTTATGCTTAACATGACAGTCTAGCCATCTGATAATGTAATGTCCATAACCTGCACTTAGACGCATTTGTTAAGGGTGATCCATAGGTCTGAAATAAGTAGCCCAACCAGTTTTTCAGCTATACGTTTGCTTCCCTTTCTTTGATTGGTGCAGGTGAAGACACTTTTTTTGTAGACCATCTCAATAGTACCTGTTTCCTTGATGAGATTCACCAATGCAGCCACAGTGTTTAGATTGAATCCTTTGCTCTGTTTTGTTTCCTCTTAAGGATTCTATAGTATTGAAGTTGCCCATAAGGCTTAAGTGTTCACTGGAATGTGTCACAACACAGTTTCTTAAACTTTCAAGGTATGTAATCCTCATTATTTTCTAATGGGGAAATACAATTATTGCTACGATAAATTGTTTCTGCATTTTTAATGGGAGAGCAAAAACAAAAGCCCCTTTGAGATTGGCTTTAATGTGGGGGTACATACCTTTGAGGGTTCCAGTGCATGAAACTCTAATTTCTGTACAAAAGTGGGTTTGTTTGATGTCACAGGTGCTCATGGATCCGATTTTGGGAGGTTTCCTGCTCTAGTTGTTTCCTAAAGTAAGATTGTATCTATATGATTAGATTGTGAGATGCTTTTAGTAGATGGAGCTTATTGGGGGCTTCAAATTCCCTGCACATTCCAAGAGAGGACGTACATGTTAGATTTTATGATCAGATTTAAATGCACAGAAATTAATTCAAAATCAACACAAGACACATCAGATACCCTGGGAAAACCCTCCTCTTGAGGGAGAAAAACCCAGCCAATAATATCTCTTATATTATTGAATCTCAACAAGAATTGCCACTTATACAAAAGGCCGATAAGAAGGCCAACACAAAGCACCACAAACTGATGCAAGTACAGAAACTGAGTGATGCAATCTGCTTAACTATAATCTCAGCCTTCTACTCTTATCTCAATCTGCTCTTGAGATGAACTCGCACATGTAGAACTCGAACTGGATATGAATGAACTGAAATGCTAATGAATGGATGATAGAAAGGATTACAAATGAGGATATATATATACCAATTCATGGGAGAGACGTGCCTCTTCAAAATAGCATGTCGGCCTTATTCAACAAACATGTCTTTTAATAAACAAGAAGTCGAAATCGCGCCTCCTCATTAAATACATATTAATCATTATTTATCAAATGAAGTGCCCCATCATAAAATCGCATATATAAATTAAATAGCCAATGGGCTATTATTTAATTTTTTATTTCTCCAAGTGAACTGGGCAGGAAGAATCGTACGACGCTGCTATGAATCATCAACACTCCCTCTCAGCTAGGGAGAGCACTTCCAGCTGCACAAGACATATCACCTCAACATGATGTCTACCACAATGACTACAACCAAATGTGGAAAAGAAGAATATCACCTCATCGTGATATCAGATATCACCTCAACATGATATCAACCATAATGGCTACAACCATATATGGTATGTACAAGTGTTCATCACTTGCGTGATGTTGTCACCTCAACATGACTTTCACCATGGCTCTCGCAGAGGGTGAAACACAAGTACAAGAAGATCATCACGGACTCTCTCACGTGATGCTGTCATGGAGTCACACACATGACATCCACCATGACTCTCTCAGAGCGTGGAAACAAGGGCTTTCACCTCAAATCTCAAAGAGAAATGCATTAACAAGGGATTTCACCTCGAACTTCTCTCACAGAGAACTCATTAATCAAGGGATTTCACCTCGAACTTCTCTCACAGAGAACTCATTAAACAAGCTCACTAATGCTGAGACTCTTTCTCAGTTAAGGCTGGATTCTCCACCATACCAAGCTTATCTCGAAAGTACACAAACTTGATTCTGGAGAGAGGCTTGGTGAGAATGTCTGTCGTCTGCTCATCAGTGTTGATATACCTTAACTGTATAGCCTTCTACAGTACCATATCTCTAATATAGTGATACTTGATCTCAACATGCTTGGTTTTGTCATGAAACATAGGATTGACAGAAAGCTTCACGCAACTCTGGTTATCACAATGAATGATAGTAGGCTCCATTGATTGTCCGAACAATCCTGCAAGGAGCTTACGAAGCCACACTGCTTCCCGAGCTGCCATACAAGCTGCAATATACTCTGCTTCTGCTGTACTCAATGCCACAGATGACTACTTCCTGCTGCACCAGGATATCATAGCAGAACCCAAACTGAAGCAATACCCAGAGGTACTCTCCCGATCAATGACACATCCTGCCCAATCAGAATCAGTATAACCATGTAGCTCCAAGTCTGCATCTGAAGAGTATCTCAATCCATATCCAACTATGCCACGCAAGTATCTCAGGATATGTTTAGCTACAACAAGATGTATCTATCTCGGTTCACACATGAACTGACTAAGTGCACTCACAGCATAATAGATATCTGGTCTAGTGTTAACTAGATACATCAAGGACCCATTCAGCTATCTGTACATAGTAGGATCCACCAAGTTTGAACTAGCTGCAGCCTCCTTCAATTTATGTAGGTTGGTCTCCATGGGTGTAGACATGGATTTGCAATCCATCATACCAAACCTCTTAAGTATATCAATGGTGTACTTTCCTTGACTTAGAATCATCTCATCTGGTTTCTACCAGACTTCTAAGCCAAGGAAGTAATGCATGAGCCTAAGGTCCTTCATCTCAAATTCAGAAGCCAACTCCTTCTTACACTTGAGAATCAGGTGATCTTCTCCAGTAAGAATCAGATCATCAACATATAAGACCAAAATTAATGCTTCACCATCAATTACCTTGAAGTATAGGTTTGAATCAGCATCATTCTTCAATAAACCCAAACTTGATAGGTAACGATCAATCCTTTCGTACCATGCACGAGGAGCCTGCTTAAGGCCATACAGAGCCTTCTTCAGCTAGCAAACATGAGACTCCTTCCCATGTACCTCAAATCCATCAAGTTGCTCGATATAAACTTCTTCCTCAATCACACCATTCAGAAACGCTGTCTTCACATCCATCTGGTGAATCTTCCATCCCCTAGATGCAGCAATAGCAATGATGGTTCTGACAGAAGTATAGCGAGCAACAGGAGCAAATGTTTCTTCGTAATCAACTCCCTCTTTCTGTAAAAAACCACGAGCCACAAATCTAGCCTTGTACTTCTCAATGCTTCCATCAACTGCATGCTTGATCTTGAAAAGCCATTTTGAAGATACCACAGACTTGCCTTCGAGTCTAGGAACAATGTCCCAAACATCGTTTTTGAGAATTGATTGGTACTCCTCTACCATAGCATCTCTCCAAACTTGTTGACTAGACGCTTCCTCAACATTGGTAGGCTCTGATTCGATAATCTGACTCATTAAGGCAACATAACTGGAGAACTTATGTGGCCTTTTACTTTCTCTGAATATGCCTCTAGGAGCTGCAAAACTTTCAGCCTCTTGCATAGTACGCTTGGCCCATAGAGGTCTTTTTCTCCCAATTACAATGTCAATAGGCCCATCAGTAGGTTCTAAGGGTTCAACAGGATCAATATCTTCTTTCGCTTCTAAAGTCTCCCTCTGAATCTCAGGAGTATGGTCAACTTCCATATCCTAAGGAGACTCTTCATTATCCATCTCCTTATGAGTGCCCCTAGATCTCCAGAATGCAACATCTTCCTCAAATGTGACATCCCTACTAATCTCGATCAACTTCTGCCCCGGAATGTATATCTTGTAGGCTTTTGATGTCTTGTTGTAGCCCACAAAAATTCCCTTCTTGCCAGAAGGCTCCAACTTTGTTCTCTTTTCCTTTGGAACATGAATATAGACAGGGCATTCAGAGATCCTTAAATGACTAACCTCAGGCTTCTTTCCTGTAAAGGCTTCTTCCGGAGTCATATTCTCCAGGATCTTGTGAGGACTTCTATTTTGTACATATACTGCAGTCCTAGAAGCTTCTGCCCATAAGAAGGTTTGCAGATCTTGATCATGGATCATGGCTTTTGCTGCTTCCACGATCGTCCCGTTCTTTCTTTCTGCAATACCATTCTGTTGAGGATTATAGGGGACACATAACTCCCTCTTAATACATCAACACAAAAATCTCGAAAGCTGCCAGAGGTGTATTCTCCACCATTATCAGATCTGAGGACTTTGATTCTTTTACCAGAAAGATTCTCTACCAAGGCTTTGAATTCCTTAAACCTTCCTAACACTTCCTCAGACTCTTTAGTTTTCAAAACATAAATCCAAGTTTTTCTAGAGTGGTCATCAATAAAAAGAACATAATACAAGAACCCACTCGAAGAAGGAATAGACATAGGTCCACATAAATCAGAATGAATAAGATCTAAAATACACTTAGATCTACTTTCTCTACTATGGAAAGGAGCTTTTGTATTCTTACCCAATGCACAACCTTTGCAAGTTCCTTCATGCTCCTGATTGAACTTAGGAAGACCCGTAACCATCTTCTCCATGATAGGTAAGGCTCGGAAGTGTAGATGAGCCAATCTTCGATGCCAAAGATCACATAAACTTGAAGAATCATGAGCTAATGCTTGCAGTGGACGCGTACAATGTAATGTCCCCATTTTGCGAGCATCAGAGTTCGTAAGGATTAGCCTATCATTTGACCCTCGTAGGCTGACAAATGTGATGAGAGGGTCTTCCTTGGCAGTTATCCAGAGTTTCAGGACCTTACTCCTCCAATTGATTCAGGTTTGGGCCTTTGCAGGGACTTACAGAGTGATATTCAGGCACTTACTATTTATAGTAAGTCAGGCCGACAGGGGGTTACTATTTTTGGCAAGGCACCTGGCTCAGTTGGCAATCTCAGTTTCGACCCAGTTTGACAGTTTGATGAGCAAACGGTGAATAAGGGAGCATTTAATAATAATTAAATAATTATTATTATGACTTTATATTATAAAGTCACTTTAAGTGAAAAATTGGCAGCTGTCCCTGCAAGTAATCCCCCACAAATAGCTGAGTCGGGCACTTGCAGCCGCTAATCCCATCTTCTGAAGATGGTGAATACCCATCCCACAAAGGATGGTATCTCGGAGCCAATCCACACAAATGCATCATCAAGTCCTTCGTGTGTGGATCAAAAGAAAAGTGATGAGCACTCCTCACTGTGTAGTCGCGGTAAAATGCTCCAACCTCTGTCAATGGCTCATCACTAACAACACTTGAATCGAGCAGCTGATCCCCCTGATTCTGAAAAACAAGAAGCTGGCATCCAAAATCAGCTACATGAGATGAAGTAACAAATTTGCTTCCAAGAGAGGGAAACAAATCTACATAAGAGCCATACTCCCAACCAGATGACACTCTGTGAATCCCTTGTGAAGATGGAGTAACGTCGTGTACTAACACACAACTCTCAGGGGAATCCACCACAGCCACACAAGAGCTATCAACTATCGAACCTGCATCATTTGTCATCGTACTGACCACAGGAGAACCTGATGTAACATGTGGTCCTCTGCTGCTCTCAATCCAAGTACTCATCCCAACTGAGTCAACTGCCCCTGTATCTGGCATGGATGTTACCAAATCCTCCCTACAACACGTGGATATATGATCCTCACCGACTGCCACTATATGTAACTGTACTATATCTGCAATTGGTGGAGATTGTGTCAAACTCAACTCCACGGTAAGCACGTCCAACCGTGACTGTGTCTCCTGAAGGGCCAACTGGGCGCTCTGCAATGAGTCCATAGTCACCTCAAGCTCAACTGGCGAGGTAGAAGCTTCTGATGTGACAGTATCTTCACCCACTTCCATATTTGTGGGCTGCAAACCACAAACAAGCACTTTTGCTTCTTTCTTGATCCCTTCATCAATAGAATGTTCTGCTTTTTCTTTCATTGTTCTCTTAATGTAATTGACCACACCCCTTTTTCCAAGTTTCAAAACCAACACACAATTCAAGTAGCAATCAAAAGAAACATCATTCCTGAACTCATCTGACATACTCTGATATTTTGCGTGAATTATGGAAGCATCATGTTCACATTCCCTCATGAACTGTTCGGAAAATCTATTGAATTCCATTGTACCAACTCAAATTTCTTTTTGTTTTCCAACAGGATGGCAGAATCTTGGCTCTGATACCACTGTAAGAGACCAGGTGTCTCTCAACCCCAACTATGCTGAATAATAAAGTTTTTTGTCTTGTGTTTGATGGGTTTGTGCTTTTCTTTGTGTTTTGATCATATATTGCCAATGGTTTGATACAACAATATAATGCCGCAAAATAGGAGATGTTGCAATAATAATTTTTTTACTCAAAACTGAAATTGCATTGGAAATACACAGCTGAAAATTCCAGATTTTTATACCAGCTTAAATACTCATTGTTTTCATAATGTATTGACAACCCAGTTCATAAAATAACCCCTATTATCTAAAACAACAATACCCAGAAAATCTAGGAGTTACAATTTATAAACTCACAGGTAAACATGCCTTGAAACCCTCTGATCAGCTACAGCAGACTTCATATCAGCATACTGGCAAATTCTGGAAATGATCACAGCAAGAGAAACCCTCTCAAAATGTCGATGAAGCAACACCAACCAAGCACATCACTGTAGCGTTTTCACTGTAGCGCGGGTACTGTTCACGCGTCACTGTAGCAGCAGATCAATAACTTCTGATTTTTCTTCTCCAATGGTGGTTATTTCAACAAACTAAAATCTGCTCTTCAAACCCTTGATGATTCTCCTCCAATAAGCACAAATTCGACTTCTATATGAAGCCAACTAGATGAGCAATCTTAAGCTGATCTTTCACAACTTCAGAAAGCTAGACTAAGAAGAGGTATCGTTCTCCAAAGCCTGGAATGACTAAAATCTGCAGAAACCCTTGTTTCTCCAACTCCATAAGTTCTTAGAGAGAATAGACAAATTCAAATAATCATCAATAATTGAGTTCGATTTGTCTTGAAGAGAAATATATATCTTTTCCCTCAAAGGTTCGACCCTTTTCAAAAAATCAACTTAAAATGCATTTAATATTATTTAATTCACCCTTTTCAACTTAGGCTCAATAATTAATAAATGGCGTCCAAATAATATTAATTGTCATCTTATTATAAAGTATTAATAATACTTTATAATTTGCCATTAAATAATTAATAATTTTAATTTTTCACTTAAAGTGACTTTATAATATAAAGTCATAATAATAATTATTTAATTATTATTAAATGCTCCCTTATTCACCGTTTGCTCATCAAACTGTCAAACTGGGTCGAAACTGAGATTGCCAACTGAGCCAGGTGCCTTGCCAAAAATAGTAACCCCCTGTCGGCCTGACTTACTATAAATAGTAAGTGCCTGAATATCACTCTGTGAGTCCCTGCAAAGGCCCAAACCTGAATCAATTGGAGGAGTAAGGTCCTGAAACTCTGGATAACTGCCAAGGAAGACCCTCTCATCACATTTGTCAGCCTACGAGGGTCAAATGATAGGCTAATCCTTACGAACTCTGATGCTCGCAAAATGGGGACATTACATACAAAGCCTGTAGAGACTTTCATGTCTAACTCCAATTACTTGAGCATCCTTGAAGCTGAAATTCTCCATCCACACAAGTACTTTTCCTTTGGAGAAGGCAACTTGATATCCTTTATCTTCTAGGGTTGAAATTGAAATGAGATTGCACTTGATTCCTGGAACATAAAGAACATTGCTCAACTGAAGTGTGATGCCGGAATCCATATGAAGAGTAGAGGTTCCAATCCCTTTCACAGAGTAGCTAGCATCATCTCCTATAATGACTTGTTCGGAAGACTCTCTCTCCACCAAGCTTGATAAGTGCTCCTTAAAACCCATTATGTGTCGAGAAGCACCACTGTCGATCAACCAAGTGTTGGTGTCTGTAGGTACATTGCTTAACAATGCTGAGTAGAACAAATATTCACATGTATCCTTCTGCAGAGAAGCATCATCAACATCTGCAACGGTGGCTTGTTGCTTAGGTCTAGTTGGACAATGCTTAGCAAAGTGGCCAAACTTATCACACCTAAAGCATTGGATCTTGGACAAGTCTCTCTTTTTCTTGGAGGGGGGAGCACCATCATTTCCCTTATCTCGATTCCTCCTGAAGAATCCTTTCTTTCCATCTTTTCCTTTCTTCTTCGAAGCTTGGGAGGCGAGAACATGAATACCTTCATTAGATGAACTTTGACCAACGCCTCTAGCCACCAACCTTGACTCTTCTTAAATGCAATCAGCCCTCAAGCGATCAAACTTAGGAAGTTTGGATCTTGCACTAATTCCTTGAATGTAGGACTCCCATGATAATGGAAGACCTTTGAGAGCAAGCATCGTCAAGTCTTTATCATTGACCACATGACCAATTGTAGAAAACTGATCTCTCAATTCCGAAATCCTCATGAAATAGGCAATCACTGTTTCTCCTTTCGCCCTCTTCACATGGTGTAGTTGTTGCTTCAATGCAAGTGCCCGACTTGTGTTGTTGATTTTGTACATCTCCTCCAATGTTTTGAACATATCCCTTGCCATCTTCAACTTGGAGACAATCGGAACAATGTGGTCTTTGATGGAATCAACCAACAACTTCTTCGCCTTGATGTCTTTCTTCCTCCATTGCAACTTCTCTTCTTCCTCTTCAGGTTCGGGAACTTTGGTCTCCACAAACTCAGCCAAATCATTCTCTTCCAATGTGAGCATGATTTTAAACCTCCATGATGAATAGTTGGATGCTCCCTCGAGTCTATCCTCAATCTTCAAACCGTTCACCATCTTGACTAAAGTAGAGATAGACAAAGAAATATAACGAAGAGGATAGAGTATCATTGTGAGAACAAATCTGATCACGATCTTCTCAAACCCGCTCTGATACCATGTTAAATTTTATGATCAGATTTAAATGCACAGAAATTAATTCAAAATCAACACAAGACACAGCAGATACCTTGGGAAAACCCTCCTCTTGAGGGAGAAAAACCCAGCCAATAATATCTCTTATATTATTGAATCTCAACAAGAATTGTCACTTATACAAAAGGCCGATAAGAAGGCCAACACAAAGCACCATAAACTGATGCAAGTACAGAAACTGAGTGATGCAATCTGCTTAACTATTATCTCAGCCTTCTACTCAGATCTCAATCTGCTCTTGAGATAAACTTGCACATGTAGAACTCGAACTGGATATGAATGAACTGAAATGCTAATGAATGGATGATAGAAAGTATTACAAATGAGGATATATATATACCAATTCATGGGAGAGACGTGCCTCTTCAAAATAGCATGTCGGCCTTATTCAACAAACACGTCTTTTAATAAACAAGAAGTCGGCCTCCTTAAAATCGCGCCTCCTCATTAAATACATATTAATCATTATTTATCAAATGAAGTGCCCCATCATAAAATCGCATATATAAATTAAATAGCCAATGGGCTATTATTTAATTTTTTATTTCTCCAAGTGAACTGAGCTGGAAGAATCGTACGACGCTGCTATGAATCATCAACAGTACATTATGGTAGAATTGTGGCAGGGTCTCATCCTCTGCAAAATTATCCAAACTAGAAGAAGAGAATCGTTCTACTTTATTGAACACGAGACAATGGACAATGAAGAGAAAGAAGGGAGAGGAAAGGAGGCATAAGGAACTTCAACTCACAAGAAGTACACATCATTGATACAATATGTTCTACATGAACAGAATTTTTCTCAAGTCTTTAGTGCTCAAGTTAGCAACTACAATCATTGAAATCAACTACTACTTTAGCAATTGTCATATTGTTATGTAGCAACTACCATTATTCCAATATGCTACTGATTTAGAAATTACCATAATTTACAGAGGTCATGTACAACTGACAAAGATGCAGGTTGGATATCCCTGACATGCTATTCTTTAATCAAAGACAAAGTACCAGTGCAAAAAGAGGTCAGAAATTTAGAATAAAGTTATGAATAAATAGAAACAAGTAACTTTAACCAGGTTTTATTCACTATACATGGGGCACCACAATAGGCAGGTCACTCCTACCCCCTTGCACATGTTTAATCCTTCAATTTCAATTTTCAAGGTTCAAAGTGGAATTGTATCAGCATAGGCTAATTGAACTTCTTGATTAAGTTGTAGTTAATAGGCTTTGGGTTCTTTTTTATTATTCAACTTCTGTCAATGGCCGTTCTTAAATAAGCAGGTTAGGCACCTCTTGAACCTCTTTGTTTTCTCTCCCTTGCATGTTAACCGAGACAAAATTTGACATGAATGCATCATTAATGAAGTTCATTTAATGTTATTTATGTGATACTTCATGGGTTTTATCCGAACCCAGAATGGACTTTCTCATCAGAGCTCAAATAGCATTAATTCCTCATTAATTCCTCTTTGTTTTAGTAACTACTCAGAAATATTTGATCCGAGTCAACCTTGCAAATATAAGACTGACAATTTATGTGAAATCTAGTCAAATTAAGTGCACATGGTTAATCAAATCTCTCAAATGAATCAGCAACATCTTAAAATACTTATTTCAAACAGGAAAATCAAACACTATACTTCTGTCAAACTGTTGTTGGTCCAGACTTAAAGCCAGTCAATGCAGTAGACTTCTGGTCAAACTGTCTTAGAAGGTCAAAGCCAGCAGATTCCTGTTTCGGTAGTGGTTAAAGAAATCCTAGACTGAAGTCAATTGGTCAAGATCACCGAAAGTAAACACTATTGAGAAGTATTGAGGTTAGATCCGATCAATACAGCTACAACAGTCACTTTACTGGTTAAACAATCCTCCTGACCTCTTTCTACCTCAACTTTTGCTTTGGTGACTTGGTGTTACAGTGAAATGGTCAAATGGGGTTATTAATTGACCAATCAGCAATAATTAATAAAAGTCAAACAACAATGATGTCATCAGGTCAGTGCAGTCAAACATAGTTAAATGTAAAAAAACCAGAAAATTATATGTAGATTGGTGAGGAGCCGTGAACCAATTCTACTTGATTGTAACTCTAATGATGACATGCTATTATATATGGCTGAGATAAGTAGAATGATGATGCCACAGATGATTAGGTATCACCATAGTGTTGAGACTCTGACTCGGCATAGACTCAGCAAGCCATCTTTTACTCTTGACTCGGATTAGGCACCAATACTCTGCACAGACTCGGCAATTAAAAATATATAATATACATAATAGACAAAAACAATGTTTTTTATGATCTTTGTTTGAAATTTTCAAGTTGGTTTTCTGATTTTTTCACAGAATCAGCCAAGTCTGCGATTTGAGGCTGCAGACTCACCAAGCCTGAGTGGGACTCAGATCCGCAAGTTTCACCAAGACTTGCCAAGTATCTCAAAATTAATCTCATGGTAATGCCTCTACTTTATTTCTCATAAGTTGAATGTCCTTCCTGGTCTCTAATTTGAGAGTGACCAGAACTTTGTGTTGAAAAATGTAAGGCCATAAAAACTCTTAAGAATGTAAGGTCAATCTAGACATGATTTGCACCTCTTGCATGCTTCTTCAAGATGATTTGCATCTCTTGCAATCTTATTCTCATCAAGAACTTACAGAGTGTGTACAAGTAAGATCATGATAAATGAAAAATATGTTTAACCCAATAATGGGTTTGATGGAATATGCTGAAAGAGCCCAATGATATGTCAAGACATTTCCTAGAGACTAGGTTAAGCTCAATTTGATAAAGCTGAAAAAGTAAAATGACGATTAATAGGAAGGATCTTAAGAGATGATGATAGAAAACCTCTATTAATGTTTTCAATCCATTGGGACTGGATACAAATAATAGAAAACAAGAAACGGCTCTTTTAGAAGGCATGAATGGATATGGGAAAGGAATGTCAAAAACTTAAGGTGGAAGGGAAGTCAATGGTAACTATTGAAACTGTCAAAACGAGCAATGCAAGGACTGGAAAATAAATAATACCATTTAAGAAATTTTCATGGAAACATGAATTTTGAGAACTCAAAGAAAAAAAGGACAGGAAATATCGTAGATCTGGTGGCTAATTGGGGGGTGGCAAGGTGGGGCAAGATGGTTTAATTTTGTCCTTTTCCCTCCATTGTAATAAAACTAATTTCAAAGATTGCAATAGCAAATGAGCTTACTCTTCACTTAAACTTGTAGAACTCAGGATCAAAAAGAGAAAAGAGTTATGTGGATAAACAATTGTCTTTATGTGCATTCAAAATTACCGTTTATTGATCAAATAAAAAAGTGGACAACAAAAGAAGAGTGTGATAGATAAATGATGAAAACCACTAGCTTTTATTTTTACTAGCTTTTTTGCAATTGGAATATACTTGAGCTAAAGAAGGGAGATTGCTTGGGCAGAAAAGTAGATAGTTAGTTTCAATTTTTGAAATTTGTGACATATTTTAATCTTCCTAGTTTGGTTAGGTAACGACAAACACCTATGGGTGTTGGCATCTTGCCAACAAATTTTCTAAGACTAGGCTGCATTAACCCAACGTATCTTTAGCAAAAAATAATAGGACAGATATGATTAAAATTTAGAGCTTTGTCAAGGAAATCAAAATGAACTTACAAAAGATATTCATAAGCAGAATGGAGTAATCCCAAGTCCAATCAATAAAATCCCAATTATGAAATTATGAGGCATATTTTTCTAGTATATAGCTTAACTATTTAACAAGGAAACCCGGGGATGCGTCCCCCCCCTGAAATGCCTTGTCCCTGTCCCCGGAATGTCCCGGGTACAAGGGGATGGCTGGGGGACAGTCCCCTAGTGACCCCTTTGGAGGCAAAAAAGGGAAACCATCCCCGAAACGGGGGAACTGCGCTGACCCAAAGGGGGATGGCTGACCATCCTAGGAACGGCCAAGGGACGTTTGAGCCGTCCCTCGACCGTCTCGGGGATGGTCGGTCATCCACCACGTCTTGCACTCATTTAAATAAAAAAAAACACAATTTTTAAAAAATAACACCCCTTACTACGTGGCATCTGTGGCCCCATTGTTCTTGACTCTCTTATGAGGAAAAAAGGCCTCTTTTAATTCAGTTTATGCATTTGTTTGTTGTGAGCAGCCAAGGGTTTGAGAGCAAAAGAAGTTGCAGCCATTGAAGGAGAAAGAACAGCAGCTTGAAGGAGGAGAGGAGGTTGAAATTAGTGTTGTTGGGAGTGCAAATCCACCATAGAGGTATGCAAAATCTCAAGCATACATTGTCTGATTTTTTTTATTTTTTTGCATTTTTCAGTTGAAACTTGCATTCTAAATATAAAAAACATGAGCAGCAGTGGGGGTGGGAGTGATATTGAAGATGAAGTGCAAAATAGAAGGGAAAGTGGTGAGGGTGTTAGTGGAGAGCAAACAAACCCATACCAATGCCCTTCAACAATCATGGGACGCTATGCAAAACACCCTTTAAACAAAAAAATAACATTCCTTCAATATGTTACACCCGTGGGCCAAAGACAAAAAAATTCAAGGGGGAGTAGGGTGTGGTTTTTCCATGTTTGCGAAAAAGAATTTAGGGGCAGCTACACAAGAGTAAGGTCTCATTTTTTGGGTGAGGCGGGCCATGGAGTTAGAATGTGTCCTGCATTTAAAGATGATCAAGCATTAGAGTGCCAAAGAATTCAAATGGAGTTGGATGGGATTGAAGGTGGGTCACCTTCTTTCCCAAGTGCACAATCATCTATGCCTATGCCTTCCACGGTTGGTAATAGTGGAGTTGCCTCAAGAGGAAAGAGGAAGGTGAGTGGTAGTGGGAAGGAAGCTTCAGTTGAATCTATGTTTAATAACCAAACACAAGAAGCCATTGAATCTCCATTGCCAAATTATTTTTTGTCCATGCCATCCCATTTCATGTGGCCCGTTCATCTTATTTCAATGGAAGAGATGAGGCAAACATGGATGAGGATTGGGTGCTCTATAGTGATGGATGGGTGGACTGATGTTAGACATCAGCCACTCATCAATGTCATAGTCACATGCCCTGCTGGTTCTTATTTTCTTAGAGCCATAGCTTGTTCGGGGAGATGTAAGGATGCAGACTTCCAGTTTTCCATTTTGAGAGATGCCATAGAGGAGGTTGGGGCTGCTAATGTGGTGCAGGTGATCACCGATTCAACACATGTGTGCAAATCGGTTGGGTTGATGGTGGAGGGTACTTATAGGCACATATTTTGGACCCCATGTTGTGTTCATGCATTGAACAATGCATTGAAAGACATAGGGAAGTTGGATTGGGTGAAGCAAATGGTGGCAGAAGCTAGAGATATTTAGATGTTCATTTGCAATCACCACACCTCACTTGCTCTCTTCAGATCATTTTCAAAGAAGGAGTTTCTCAAACCTATTGAGACAAGGCATGCCACTTCATTTTGTTTCACTTTCAACTTTTCAAATTTTGAAACTTCAAAGTTCAAACATTTCAATTTGTATTCATAATCTGATTTTGTTTAAATTTTTATTTTTTAATAAATCATTGAATCAATGAATGTAGATATGCCACATACTTCATCTTGTTGGAGAGGATGTTTGAGGTGCATGAGCCTCTACAATTAATGGCGATCAATGCAAAGTGGAGTAGATGGCCTAATGCAAGTTCTGCTCAAGGAAAGACTGTCAAACAAAAGATCCTCGATGACGATTGGTGATCCTATGTGATGTAAGACATTAGATGGCTGATTTTCATATTAAATTTTTGATTTTAATATTTTAATTTTATTGTCCAATGTTCCAACTTTTGAAGTTTCTAACATGTCACTTAAATTGTCAACTAATTATTTTGAACTTTTTATTTGCATTTTGCAAATATATTTGCTCCTTCATCTCACCTATTGTAGATGTCATCCGATATGCTGATACAAACTCTCCTAATCTTGGAGAGATATATGAGAAATTTGATAGTATGCTTAGGAAGATCAAGCAAACTATTTTGGCAAAGGATCCCACTTCGGATTTATATGAGCAACACATTAAGCCCATTGTGATGTGGAGGTGGAATACAATGAACACCCCCGCTTCATATGGCTGCCTTTGCTATAAATCCCAAATGGTATGCACCAAGGGATGGTAGGGTGCATCCTTGCGATGACCCTGAGGTTTTAGATGGGTTCACACGGGCCATTGATAACATGTATTCAATAGAGCAAGCTTCACTACTTCGGACACAATTCCTAGACTTTGCAAATCTTCGTGGCCCAAACTTGAGTAGACCACAAACGAGGTTGGATAGAGCTATATTAGCTCAAACGAACCCTATTGGATGGTGGACCTATCATGGGAGGGATACACCGCAATTGAAGATACTTGCTTCTCGCCTTCTTGCACAGGTTGTCAGTTCCTCTGTTGCAGAGAAGAATTGGTCCACATATTTATCCACTCCCTCAAGAGGAATAGACTTACCTCTAGACGAGCGGAGAAGCTAGTGGTCGTTCATAGCGCTCTTCGGCTTCAGGATTGGCAGACTCCAGCTCTACAGTGGGATATTGATACCAAGGACGTGGCTCAAATAGATGAGGAGACAACTGAGGGTTTGGTTGGGGTTCTGTTGGATGAGGTTGAGGTGGACGATCGCAGTGGCAGTGACTCAGAGCATGACTCTAATTTTGATGTGGTTATGGGAGATCCTACGGATTAGGGGCAGCAGTGCTGCTGCTCTTTGTTTATTGTATTTTTATTTTCATATCATACTTTAAAACTATATGGCAGCAATGTAGCCTTTGGGCATTTTGATATAACTTTATAAATTATAACTTGGAGGTTGTTTCATGATTCATGTATGATAATTTTGAATTTTGAATGTGTATTGAGTATTGACAAATAATGTTGAACGCAAATGTTATATGTTAAGGTTCTATAATATATATTATGCATGTCGTATCCATGTTTTCATATAAATATTTAAAATTTCCCTATATATTTAAAATTTTCCCTATATTTTGTATAGCCATCCCCCCGTCGTCCCCAAATTTGGCCTCAAAATTCGAAAACTTGGGGACTCGTCCCACCGTCCCTCACCATCCCCATCCCGAAAACTTGGGGTAACATTGCTATTTAATGATATGTCGTATCATCTATTTGTATTATTAATCATATTACATGATTCATTTTTGTTTTGAAAGAGGTGGATTGAAATACAGGATACCCCAAAACTCATTGCAAAGACCACATCCATCCCTTGTAATAATATTATTGAGAACACAACTCTCATGCACAAGTAGATGCACATATAGAAAGACTCAAGTAATGGGAGGCCTCATATTCGTGTCGACATCTTCTGGAGGGTAACATAACTCTTCTTTTCCATCATAGTTTCTATCTAAAAACTTATAACGGAAGACCTGCCAAGGAGTGATCGTTTCAATGACCTTATCTTACTTGTGATTTATCAATGTGGCTTTAGCAAAAAGTAGGATGTGTTCATGTCTAGATTCTAAAGTAAACTATGATTATTAAAATTCAATGACAACTTTAACTCAGCATGATAAGGTTTATCAAAATAGGTTAGGATCAACTATCATATTTGCATTTGAAGAGCTTGTTCAGCTTCTAAATAATAGATATAAAACCCATCTCTTATATATGTTGCATTTTCCATCTACAAATTCTTAGTAGCCAGGTTAGGGTTTGAATCTAAAGTAGGCAAGTAAAAAATTGCTTGAAGTATCAGGAACCTCAAAATAGGGAGGAAAAAAGAGGTTTATCATGAATTGAAAATTTCTTGGATGGGGTTTTCTAGTATTTGCCTCTAGATGATAAAATCTAATAAACATGGATCTAGCCACTACAAAGAAACACACAAATCATATTGATCTTCACAAGGGAGATAACTATAAGTCAAAATGACCATTTTTATAAAGAAAATTATTTACAATTGTCCAATCTTTTGATTACCCTAAAATCTTTCCAAAAGCTTTTTCCTCAAAAGGGCTGAACTGTTAGTTTTAGACCAGATATGTAAATAAGCATAAATATAACACTTAGCAAAGAACACAATGAATTACCCTGGGAAAACCTTCCTTATCGAGGGAGAAAAACCCAGCAAAATATATCTCTTATATATTGAATAAATAAGAGCAAAAATCTGCTTACAAGTCAGGCCCTACTCAAGGCCGAATTGATACAATGAATAATAGCACCTCTCCTTGATGCAAAAAATACAAGAAAATATGTTTCTCCTTGAAATCGATTTGCTGCTACAGGTGCGAACTTCTTCTTGAAAGTGCGAATTGGAATGAATGATTGTGATGATCAAATGAGGTATCTTCACCTCCTTTATATACAATGATGGTCGACCTCTTCTCTAGGTTGGCCTCTATGAAAAATAGAAAATATAAAATATTTATTTGTTCATCAAAAGGCCAACCTACCTTGAACATTATTTCATTTTAAATTTGAGAGAAAAATATCTCCCGCCGCTATAAACATTAACACTCCCTCTTAACTAGAGAGGTATTTTTCCAATAATCCTCGTCATGAAGTCTCTCAACATGACGTCCACAATGGCTACACCCAATTGTGGAAAAACCACATCTCAATCTCAGAGATGTATAAGAGTTCATCATGGAGTCTCTCAATGTGATGTTGTCATGGAGTCTCTCAACATGACATCCACCATGGCTACTCCCATGTGTGGAAAGAAACATGTGTACAAGTGTTCATCACGAAGTCTCTCAACGTGATGTCGTCATGAGTCTCTCAACATGGCGTCCACAATGGCTACTCCCATGTGTGGAAAACACAAGTACAAGGGTCCATCATGGAGTCTCTCAACGTGATGTCGTCATGGAGTCTCTCAACATGACGTCCACAATGGCTACTCCCATGTGTGGAAAGGACCACATCTCCATCTCAGAGATGTACACGAGGGCTTTCACCTCATATTTCTCCGTCTAAGAGAAATATGCATTATAGCAAAGCTCACTAATGTTGAGTCTCCCTCTTTGCCAAGGCGACATTCTCCACTACCCCAAACTTGTCCCAGAAATGTGCAAACTTCACTTTGGAAAGAGGCTTGGTGAGAATATCAGCTGTCTGATCATCAGTGCAAATGTACTTGAGTTGAATTGCTTTCCTCAGCACCATATCTCTGATGTAATGATACTTGATCTCCACATGCTTTGTCCTATCATGGAACACTGGATTTATCGAGAGCTTCACACAACTTTAATTATCACAATGAATCACAGTCAGCTCCAATGTTTTCCCAAACAATCCTGCAAGGAGCTTACGAAGCCACACTACTTCTCGAGCTGCCACACATGCTGCAATATATTCAGCCTCTACAGTAATTAGTGCCACAGAAGTCTGCTTCCTGCTATACCAAGAAATCATGGCAGACCCCAAACTAAAGCAACATCCAGAGGTGCTCTTCCTATCAGTTATGCTCCTGGCACAATTAGAATCAGAATAGTAACTTTAGATCTTCATAGGAAGTATATCTCAAGCCATATCCCATAGTGCCACGCAAGTATCTCAAAATATGCTTTGCTACAACTAGATGTATTTGTCTTGGCTCGCACATGAATTGACTGAGAGCACTCACTGCATAGCAAATGTCTGGTCTAGTGTTGACTAGATACATCAATGATCCAATCAATTGTCTATACATGGTGGGATCTACCAAATCTAAATCAGCTGCTGACTCACTCAACTTCTTCAAATTTGTCTCCATCGGTGTAGACATGGACTTGTAGTCCATCATCCCAAATCTTCTCAAGATGTCTATAGTGTATTTTCCTTGATTTAGAATAATCTCATTAGGTCTTTGCCACACTTCCAACCCCAGGAAGTAATGCATAAGACCAAGATCCTTCATCTCAAACCCAGAGGCTAACTCTTTCTTGCATTTGACAATGAGATACTCTGCTCCAGTGAGAAATAAATCATCAACATAAAGAACCAATATCAAAGCCTCACCATCAACTACCTTGAAGTAAAGATTGGAATCTGCATCATTCTTGGAGAATCCAAAGCTCATCAAATATCTATCAATCCTTTCATACCATGCACGAGGTGCTTGCTTAAGGCCGTACAATGCCTTCTTCAATCTGCATACATGAGACTCCTTCCCATGAATCACAAAACCATCTAGCTGCTCAATGTACACTTCTTCTTCAATCACACCATTAAGAAATTGTAATATCCCTTGCTACTTCTAATCTAAGCTTTTTGCCCTCAAGGAATATTCATAAGGGTTACCAAAATGCAAAACAAAGATCTTGGTTACTATAACCTTCTAACACTTTAGGGTTTTTCACCTAAAGGATAGGGAATAGACCAAAATGTCAATGTATTACACTTCTTAAACCACTCTTGAATTTCCTTACACAATCTGGTCTAAATTCACTTCAAGGAATATTGTCGAACACTTCACTTGCAAACTCTCAGCTAGCTGTTTCTGAGTTTTCAGTTTGTTTATTTGTCTTCAAATGGCTTCAATTGAATTCTAGTAGCTTGCAAATTAACTCCACAAAGTCTATATAAAGAACTAAATACAAATGCAATCTCTTTTTCGCTTTTTAGATGCCAATACATGACCTCTATATGAAAAACATTCTCCTACAGCCAACTGACATTTTAACAAACAGTTGGGATGCAAACTAATAAGCTAAGTACAAAGATATAGAATTGCTCAATGACAACTACAACTAACCAGCAAATTATATCTCCTTAATTGCCATGAAATGTCTAATACAATGCTCATAAGATATGGCCAAGACTCTTGGCTTTTACAATGATATCCGAAAATGATAATGTTGGTATAGATGCACACATATAGCTGAAAAGATAAACTAACCTATATGCAGAGATATGATGGACAAATCATAGTGGAACCTGGTTGTTTGATGGCACCCTTGATGATAAATGGTGAAGCAACAATTAGCAATGCTCAATGTTCAACATCCAAGCCAAATCATCCCTCAATGAAAATTGCTCCTGTTTTGATCAACAAGGTGATTATAAAATAATCTCCAATACTCCAAGCTTTCTCATGCTCCAAACACAATCGCCATGCCTCTAGGAAATGTGCACACCAAGCTAGGAAGAGAATCGATGCTTAGATGAGCTCTTACAAGCAAATTCGAGCCTCTAATGGCGTCCCTTCTATGACTGTAATTTTATTCCCAAAATGTTGCAGATTATATCAGACCTCTCCTTCAATGCTCAATGCCAAATGAAATGCATAAATCGTTGCTAGGATGAAGTGCAAAAGATCTCAAAATCGAGCTCCACAAAATTGGCCTTTGGCCACTAATTTTGTCTCAATGAGATGACTGAGTTATCACCTCCTCAATTTGCAACCCTTCAAGAGATATTTCACTCCCTCAGTTATGCTACCAATAGGAAGTTTTCGTTTTCTATGATCAAGAAGAAATCTGCAGAAACCCTTGGCTCTACAAATGAATTGTCAAATATCAATTTCAAATCTGGATGTTTGCCAAGAGTCTTTGATATCTTTTTATACTTTCCTATGAGAGCACAAACACTTTCCTTGCCAATGTAGGATAAAAGATAAATTCCCTTTTTAATTTTATTTTAGTGACTTTATGAAATAATATTTTATTTAGTCACTTTAATTAAATTAATTAATTATAAAGTCACCTTTTAATTTTAATTTATTTGATGATTCAATAAATAATTAATTTAATTAATTTCTCCTCATTTCACCACTTAGCCTTCGGAGAAAGAGGCTAATTATAAAGTCACCTTTTAATTTTAATTTATTTGATGACTCAACCAATAATTAATTTAATTAATTTCTCCTTATTTCACCACTTAGCCTTCGGAGAAAGAGGCTAATTAAAAAGTCACCTTTTAATTTTAATTTATTTGATGACTCAATAAATAATTAATTTAATTAATTTCTCCTTATTTCACCACTTAGCCTTCAAAGAAAGAGGCTAAGACATCACATTGAGAAGGCTACGAAAATGGGGACATTACAGTCCGCCCCTCCTGAAATTGCTTGTAAGATGCTATAAGATCTCCTCACTTTCCCAAGTAGCATCTTCAACTGGCAAGTCCCTCCATTTGATCAAATATTCTTTGATAACCCACCTTTGCAGTTGTCTCTCCCTAACATCCAAAAAAGCCTCGGGCACCAGAATCAACTTCCCCTCATCATCCAAGGGTGGTAAAGTCGTGGAAGGAACAACATGATGTCCTAACGCCTTTTTGAGGTGCGACACATGAAAAGCATTATGTACTCTGCTATCCGCTGACAACTCCAACTCATAAGCCACCTCTCCCACTCTCCTAATAATCCTAAATGGTTCATAGTAATGTGGCTTGAGTTTCTTGGCACCACTTCTCTTAAGAGAGGATTGTCTGTAGGGCTACAACATCAAGTATACCATATCTCCAACCTCAAATGAGCGTTCAACTCTCTTCTGATCTACATATTGTTTCTGTTGGTTTTGTGCCTTTTGTATGTTTTCACATAGAGCTTTCATGATGTCCTAGTTTTCCTGCAATAAATCCCCAGCACTAGGCACTCTGCTGTCACCCAACAATAAATCCAAAAAGCTCGACACATCATACCCGTACAAAGCCATGAATGGTGTCATCTAAATCGAGAGATGGTAAGTGGTATTGTAGCAATACTCACAAAGATATAACCACTTAACCCAACCCTTCTACTGCCCCATTATGTAATTTCTGAGGTATCCCTCCACCCATTTGTTCACTATCTTCGTCTGTCCATCTATTTGCGAGTAGTAACAAGTACTCGAAGTGAGCTCGGTCCCACATAGCCTAAATAGCTCCTGCCAAAAATGACTCATAAACCTGCTATCCCTATTGCTGATGATGCTCCGGGGCAACCCATGCAACCTGAATACCTCATGGAAAAACAGCTCTGCTACCTGTGTAGCTGAATATGTAGTTGTGATCGGAAAGAAGTGAGCATACTTAGTCAAACGATCCACAACCACATAGATACAATCCCGACCCTGGGCTCTAGACAAACCAGTAATGAAATCCATCGACAAACTCTCCCACTTCCTATTAGGAATCGGAAGTGGTTGAAGTAAGCCCGTAGAGTATGTGTGTTCCTGTTTATTCTGCTAACAAACAGGACACTCTCTGACATATTCAAGAACATCTGATTTAAGGCCCTTTCAGGTGAATCTCTCCCGTATCTATTTGTAGGTCTTGAAATATCCAGGATGTCCTGCCATGGGTGTATCATGAAAGGTCCTTAAAATTGTGTTCATCTCCGATCCTAGGGTCAAATAGATTCTCCCCTTGTAAATGATAAGATCATTTACAACCATGTATCTGTCATCCTGCACCGACCCCTCAACAACTCCTGAAGCCCAAGTGTCCTTGGCATACTCTACCACTATCAGGTACCTCTAATCCTCTGCGATCCCAACCATGGAGCTCAAGTGTGGGCCACGAGATAAAGCATCGGCAACTACATTTTGTGACCCTTTGGCAAAGGTAATGTCAAAATCATATGATTGCAGCTTGCTCACCCACTTCTGCTAATGATAATTAAGATCCCATTGCCCACGAAAGTGTCTCAAGTTGTTATCGTCTGTCTTTACTACGAATTTACTGTCCACCAAATACTGCCTAAATTTGGCCAATGCATGCATAATGGCCAACATCTCCTTATCATATATGTTGTAGCTCCTTTCTGGACCATGCAACTTCTGACTCTCAAAAGCAATCGGATGTTTGTCTTGCATGAGGACTACACCTATCCCCTCTCCTAAAGCATCACACTGTAGCTCAAAGGGTTTAGAAAAATCTAGCAATGCAAATACTGGGCTTAGTCATGATTACTTTGAACATCTCAAAGCAATCATGTGCCTCTAGAGTCCAAATGAATGCCCCTTTCTTGGTCAAATCTATGAGCGGTGTCACATGTCGTTAATACCCATTAACAAATATGCGGTAAAAGCCACATAGCCCCAAGAACCCTCTAAGTTGAGTGAGATTCTCTAGTGTAGGGCACTCAACGATTGCCCTGACCTTATCAAGATCCATGTGTACCCCATCCGTGCTGATGATGTGGCCTAAGTACAATTATTCCATCATTCCCAAGTCACACTTGGATTCCTTGGTGTACAAGGACTCCTCACCAAGAATACCCAAAACTGTGTCAAGATGAGCAATGTGATCCTCCCATGTTTTGCTATATACCAAGATATCATCGAAGAATACTAGCACAAACCACCTCAGTTGTGAGTGGAAGACTCTATTCATCGTGGACTGAAATGTCGTAGGTGCATTGGTTAGCCCAAATGGCATAACCACAAACTCAAAATGCCCACAATAACACCTGAAATTCGTCTTCTCAATGTCCTACTCCCTAACCCGAATCTGATGATACCCTGATCGCAAGTCTATCTTTGAAAAATATTGGGCACCATGTAATTCATCTATTAGCTCATCAATTCTAGGTATGGGATATCTATTATTGATAGTCCTCTTATTCAATAGCCTGTAGTCTATACACATCCGCAAAGTACCATCCTTCTTTTTGACCAAAACCACAGATGAAGCAAAAGGTGACTTACTAGGTCTAATGTGTCCCATAGCAAGCAGCTCTTTTATTGTCTTCTCTATCTCGTCCTTAAGTCACTTGGGATGCCTGTAAGGAGTGGCTATCACGGGCTTGGCGCCCTCCTCCAACTCAATGATATGTTCAATCCCTCTATCTGGTGGTCTACCTGGTGGGATATCGCTAAATACCTTTGTATGCCTAATCCTCAACTCCTGAATGTCTGGATGGTAATCTGACTTCTGTTGTTCTTCTTGTGTAGTCATCAACACACATTCAACTGCCCACTCAACCATATCATGTCTCATGAGCCTTGCCATCCTCCTAAATGAAATCATCTTGCAACTAGAATCCCGAATAGCCTTAAAAATATGAGTTTTCCCATCCACCTAAAATCTCATTTCCATCTCTCTGAGGTCAAGAGTGAATTTCCCAATGTCATGCAACCATCTCATGCCTAGAACCATATATGTATCTCCCACATTCACTACATAAAAATCAGCCTTGAACTCATAGTTGTTCAAGCGCATAGGTAAATCAGAAATCATCCTATCACATTTGAGAGTGTATCCATTTACAACCTTAACTCTTATCCCCTCAAATTCTTCTGTCTTGATTCCACGCCTCTCAACAAGTCTAGCATCAATTAAATTATGTGTAGCTCTTGTGTCGAGAAGAGTGATGATTTTCTACCCTGCTAGAACCCCACGCATCCTAAATGATCCCTCCTACTGGATGCTGGTGATGCGTACATCCTGTCGCTCAGCTGCCCTTTCATGTTCTTCCTCACTTTCGGGCTTTTCTTCATCATGATCAACACCTGAATTCTCTGAATCATATTGCTGGTCTAATTTCTTAGACTCAATCATCATAAAATGCTCACATAACCCTATTAGCTTTGCCCTCAGGTCTCAAAGGACAATCATGATTTGCATCGTAGGGTCCCTTACAATAGAAGCAAAGCTTCTTCTTCCTCAAATCATTAAGGGTATCTCGATCCAAAGGTGTTGCACTCTTCTCCTTTTTCGTTTGGTTTGTCCTTCTTCTTCTTAGAGAATGATTTGTTGTCTTTTGAAGAAGATGAACCATAGGAGAACTTGCTGCGAGGTGTTGTTGTCTCCATGCTACGAGCCTTTTGCATAGCCTCCTGCAAAGTGGGGGGATCAAAAGCTTTGATCCATCCTTTCATAAGCTCATATAATCCCTCTATGAACAATATAACCAATCTCCTTTCAGAAATCCCTGTCACCATGACAAAAAGCCTTTGGAATTCACTTATGTATGTCTCCAAACTACCTCCCTGCCTCAACTGTGCAAGCTCTCGAAAGTAAAGCTCAGGGTCCTTATCAAAGCACTCAATGAGCCTTTCAATGAACTCCTGATAAGTAGTAACCAAATGATGCTGCAGGGTGTACATTCCATGATACCACCAATCGTGTGCCACACCATCCAGATGTAGGGTAGCAAATTTGATGGCATCATCCTCCTACATAGGCCTCAAAGATAAATAGTTGTCCAACTTCTGCACCCATGACCTAACTGTACATTTATCGGTGCCATCAAAATGCGGCAACATGATCTTGCTTACAGCCTGTTGGAGATCCCTATTCTGTTGTGGTGGTTGCGGCTAGGATGTTCTATGCTCAATTCTACCTCCTCTTGGTTTCTTCACATCCAAGAACTCATGAACCGACAAGACCTGCCGAATCTCAGGGGCAAGTGTCATATACTTGGCATAGTGTCTAGTCACATCTATTGCTGACATGCCACAAGGTGCCTGAAACTCTGGTTATTGTTTTGTCTGCTGGACTGGAGGGGTCTCCCTAGGAATGAAAGTAGGCTACCCAGGCCTACGCTCTAACATAACAGATGATAAATTTTGCTGGACTGATGGCTGCTCTGTCTGTGAAGTCCCACTCGTCTGACCAATCTGAATTATTCGTGGCTGAGGGATAGTTTGTCTCATAGTTCCCAAAAGTTCAGACATCATATCCATCAAATTATCAGTTCTTCTAAATTTTGATTCAGGACTCTCTCCTCTTGCTCGTTCCTTCCCCTTACTATTTTGTGATTCATTCTGAACCTCTCCATTGTTTCTCTCATTTCTTTGTTGATCATCTTCTGCTCTATCACCCATTTCTTCTAATGGTGTGTCCTCAAATGGGTTATCTTCTTGCCAATTCTCTTCTTGTTCTGCTTTTCTTCGAGTGAAGTATCTGTGATGACCTCTCACGTGATCTTTAACCCTCCAGGATGGCAGGATCAAGGCTCTGATACCACTATAATATCCCTTGCTACTTCTGATCGAAGCTTTTTGCCCTCAAGGAATATTCATAAGGGTTACCAAAATGCAAAACAAAGATCTTGGTTACTATAACCTTCTAACACTTTAGGGTTTTTCACCTAAAGGAGAGGGAATAGACCAAAATGTCAATGTATTACACTTCTTAAACCACTCTTGAATTTCCTTACACAATTTGTTCTAAGTTCACTTCAAGGAATATTGTTGAACACTTCACTTGCAAACTCTCAACTAGCTGTTTCTGAGTTTTCAGTTTGTTTATTTGTCTTCAAATGGCTTCAATCAGTGTTCCACGGGGTTTCGGGGACGGGGACGGGGGGATGGTAGGGGACGCGTTTCGGGGACGCGGGGACAGGGGGTCTAAGTTTGGGGGGCGGCGGGGGGACGGCGGTAGGGTGCTGAAATACATATAGTACTTGAAAAAATAGTTATAAAAAGATGTATAAGTCCAAAAATTATACATCTTGGAGACAACTAGGAGTCCCCTAGATGTCTTGAGGACACCCCAGCATCCTCAAAGTCCTAGCAGCATCTTGGAGACAGCGACATTGGTGGTGGGATGGTGGCGCTAGTGGTGGGCTGATGGGGGGACGGCCCCCCCAAGTCCCCAAGTCTCCGAGACGTCCCCCTCTAGGAAACGCGAGGATTTTTGGGGGGGACGCGTCCCCATGGAACACTGGCTTCAATTGAATTCTAGTAGCTTGCAAATTAACTCCACAAAGTCTATATAAAGAACTAAATACAAATGCAATCTCTTTATGGCTTTTTAGATGCAAATACATGACCTCTATATGAAAAACATTCTCCTACAGCCAACTGACATTTTAACAAACAGTTGGGATGCAAACTAATAAGCTAAGTACAAAGATATAGAATTGCTCAATGACAACTACAAATAACCAGCAAATTATATCTCCTTAATTGCCATGAAATGTCTAATACAATGCTCATGAAATATGGCCAAGACTCTTGGCTTTTACAATGATATCCGAAAATGATAATGCTGGTATAGATGCACACCTACAGCTGAAAAGATAAACTAACCTATATGCAGAGATATGATGGACAAATCATAGTGGAACCTGGTTGTTTGATGGCGCCCTTGATGATAAACGATGAAGCAACAATTAGCAATGCAATGTTCAACATCCAAGGCAAATCATCCCTCAATGAAAATCGGCCCTATTCTGATCAGCAAGGTGAATATAAAATAATCTCCAATACTCCAAGCCTTCTCATGTTCCAAACACAATCGTCATGCCTCTAGAAAATGTGTGCACCAAGCTAGGAAGAGAATTGATGCTTAGATGAGCTCTTATGAACAAATTCGAGCCTCTATTGGCATCCCTTCTATGACTGTAATTTTATTTTCAGAATGTTGCAGATTATATTAGACCTCTCCTTCAATGCTCAATGCCATATGAAATGCATAAATCGTTGCTAGGATGAAGTGCAAAAGATCTCAAAATCGAGCTCCACAAAATTGGCTTTTGGCCATTAATTTTGTCTCAATGAGATGACTGAGTTATCACCTCCTCAATTTGCAACCCTTCATGAGATATTTCACTCCCTCAGTTATGCTATCAATAGGAAGTTTTTGTTTCCTATGATCAAGAAGAAATCTGCAAAAACCCTTGGCTCTACAAGATGAATTGTTAAATATCAATTTCAAATCTAGATGTTTGCAAATGAGTCCTTGATATCTTTTTATACTTTCTTGTGAGAGCACAAACACTTTCCTTGCCAATGTGGGATAAAAGATAAATTCCCTTTTTAATTTTATTTTAGTGACTTTATGAAATAATATTTTATTTAATCACTTTAATTAAATTAATTAATTATAAAGTCACCTTTTAATTTGAATTTATTTGATGACACAATAAATAATTAATTTCTCCTTATTTCACCACTTAGCCTTCGGAAAAAGAGGCTAAGACATCACATTGAGAAGGCTACGAAAATGGGGACATTACAGAAATGCAGTCTTTACGTCCATTTGATGTAACTTCTAGCCTTTAGCGGATGCAATAGCAGTAATTGTCTTGATAGAAGTGTATCAAGCAACAAGAGCAAATGTTTCCTCATAATCTATTCCCTCCTTTTGAGAGAAGCCTCTAGCCACAAATCTTGCCTTGTGTTTCTCAATGCTACCATCAGCTGCATGCTTGATCTTGAAGAGCCATTTTGAAGACATTACTGATTTCCCTTCAGGTCTATGAACAACATCCCATACATCATTCTTAATGATGGACTAATATTCTTCTGTCATTGCATCTCTCCATACTTGCTGGTTGGATGCCTCCTCAAAACTAGAAGGCTCAGAATCAATGATGTGCTCATCAATGCCACATAACCTGGAAACTTTTGTAGTCTCTTGCTTTCCCTAAAGGTGCCTCGAGGAGTTGCATACTTTTTTGCCTCTTGCATAGTTTGTCAAGCCCATAGAGGTCTCTTCCAACCTACCGCAATGTCTCTAGGCCCATCAGTTGGTTCTATAAGATCAACTGGATCAATAGTCTCGGCTGGTTCATTGGACTCCCTCTGAATGTCAGGAGTATGATCAGGAGATATGTCCATATCCTGAGGAGTCTCCTGCTCTTCACTGTCTATCTCCATGTAAGACCCTTTAAATCTTTTGAAGGCTACTTCCTCTTCGAAGGAAACATCCCTGCTGATCTCAATTTGTTTTTGCCCTGGAATATAGACTTTGTAGGCCTTTGAAGACTCACTGTATCCCACGAATATACTCTTCTTGCCTGAAGGTTCTAGCTTTGATCTTTATCCTTAGGTATATGAATGTAAACAGGACAACCAAAAATTCTTAAATGACTAACCTCAGGTTTCACACTTGTGAAGGCCTCTTCAAGAGTCATGTTTCCCAATATTCGATGTGGGCTTCTATTTTGAACATACAGGACGATTCTGGAAGCTTCTGCCCATAGGGAAGTCTATAAATCTTGATCATGAATCATAGCCTTGGCTGCCTCAACTATGGATCTGTTCTTTCTTTCGACACTCCATTTTGTTGAGGGTTGTACGGAACACAGAACTCGCTCTTGATCCCTGCCTCAATGCAGAAATTACGAAAACCTCCAGAAGTGTATTCTCCTCCATTGTCTGATCTCAGAACTTTAATCCTTTTCCCGGACATGTTTTCAACTTGAGCTTTGAATTCTTTGAATCTATCAAGTATTTCTTCTGACTCCTTAGATTTCAAGAAGTAAATCCAAGTCTTCCGAAAATAATCATCAATGAAAATCACATAGTACCAAAATCCACTCAAAGATGCCACAGACATTGGACCACATAAATCAGAATGAACAAGATCTAAAATTCCCTTGATCTACTGTCACTACTATGAAAGGGACTCTTGATATTCTTACCAAGTGCACATCCTCTACAAATTCCATCGTGCTCCAGACCAAGCTTAGGAAGACCAGTAACCATCTTCTCCATGTATGGAAGGGCTCTAAAGTGTAAGTGAGCAAGTCTCTTGTGCCATAGCTCACTCAAACTGATAGTGTCGTGCAATAAAGCCTAGACTGGACGAATTGATAATCTGTATAAGCTCTCCTGACGAACGCCAATCACATGAGTTGATTCTATGCTAGAGTTCTTAGGCCATGCAAGAACTTTCCCTTTAGAAAAGGCAACCTTGTACCCTTTGTCCTCCAAAGCTGAAATGGAGACAAGATTTCTTTTGATCCCTGGTACAAACAAAACATCACTCAAATGAAGAGGAATACCTAAATCTAGCTAAAGAGAAGTGGCCCCAACTCCTTTTAGGGAATAACAACTTGAAAGTTAGTCTCTTTCTCTACCAAGTCTGAAAGATGCTCTCGATATCCTATAATATGTCGTGAAGCACCACTATCAATCAACCAAGTGTCACTGTCAGTTGGAACATTGCTTGAAAGAGCGGAGATGAATAGAAATCCCCCTGAATCGTCTCTAGATTCCTTTTGAGGTGACACATCATCAACATCTGCAGTAGAGGTGTGTTGCTTTGGCTTGGATATGCAATATCAAGCATAGTGACCATACTTGTCACACCTGTAACATTGAATGTGAGAGAGGTCCTTCTTCTTCTTTGGTTCTGGAACAGAATCTGATTTTTTATCTCTATTCCTCTTGAAATTGCCTCTTTTCTCTTCTCTTCCTTTTCTTCTGGAAGCTTGAGCAATAAGGACATGACTTTCTTCATTATGAGAATTTCGCCCATTTCCTCTTGCTGCCAACCTGGATTCTTCTTGAATACAATCAGCTCGAAGACAATCAAACTTGGGCAACTTAGATCTCCCACTAATGCTTTGAATAAAAAGTTCCCAAGATTGAGGAAGACCATTTAGTGCCAACATAACTAGTTCTCTATCTTTGATTATGTCTCCAATGGTGCATAGTTGATCTCTCAACTCAGCAATCTTTATGAAGAAGGAGATGACTGAATCTCCTTTAGCCATTTTTATATGATGGAGTTGTTGTCTCAAAGCAAGGGCTCTACTGGTATTGTTGATCTTATACAATCCTTGTAGAGCCTCGAACATATCTTTGGCTGTCTTCATCTTGGAGATAATCGGCACTAGATGATCCTTCATGGAGTCTATCATGATCTTTCTAGCCTTCATGCCATTCTTCTTCCATTGAATTTTCTCAGCATCATCAGATGGCTCGAGCACATTATTTTCCACGAACTCTAGAAGATCATTTTCTTCTAAGGCAATAAGAACTCTGAATTTCCAAGAGGTGAAATTTGATGCACCATCAAGCCTATCTTTGACCATGACTTCATTCACCATCTTCGTTTCTTTGATAGACTACCCTAGATAAAGAGATGACTTGGCTGCTTAAACAAATTTAATCGGATCTTGCTTAAACCCGCTCTGATACCATGTTAGTTTTAGACCAAATATGTAAATAAGCAGAAATATAACACACTTAGCAAAGAACACAATGAATTACCCTGGGAAAACCCTCCTTCTCGAGGGAGAAAAACCCAGCAAAATATATCTCTTATATATTGAATAAATAAGAGCAGAAATTTGCTTACAAGCCAGGCCCTACTCAAGGTCGAATTGATACAATGAATAATAGCACCTCTCCTTGATGCAAAAAATACGAAGAAAATATGTTTCTCCTTGAAATCGATCTGCTGCTACAAGATGATGATCTACTGCTACAGGTGCAAACTTCTTCTTGAAAGTACAAATTGGAATGAATGATTGTGATGATCAAATGAGGTATCTTCACCTCCTTTATATACAATGATTGTCAACCTCTTCTCTAGGTCGGCCTCCATGAAAAATAGAAAATATAAAATATTTATTTGTTCATCAAAAGGCCGACCTGCCTTGAACATTATTTCATTTTAAATTTGAGAGAAAAATATCTCCCACCGCTATAAACATTAACATGAACTCGGTAAAGTTTTTTCCATTTCTTTATATGCTTTTGCAATTATAGTAAGCAAATTTACGAATCTCACCAATATCTTCTCTACTGGTAAGCCACCCATATGCTAGGTGTCAAAAACTCTATGCAATTTATCCTCCAAGAAGGCTGGAAGATAAAATTAAGTTGGTTATGGCCTATTGTAAGCTCAAAGATTGCATACTTTGCACTTTTCATTTTATGTTTATGCACTCATATTAGTGTCTTCTGCCTTTGTCATGTTTAGGGCTTTATTTTGACCATTTATGTAATGTCCCCTTTCTAGCTAGTGGTTTTGGAGTTAGAGTTAGCCTATGACTACGATTCTCGTAGGCTAGAGAGATGTTTAGGGGACCCATTTGGGGAGATTCAGGCTCTTCAATAGGCTTGATGTTTCATTTCGGCTTATTCAACTTGATGATCTAGTATTTGGTTGGTCGTTCGAAGGCATTTCAGGAGTTCACCATTAATACTTGCTATTTAAAGTAAGTAATATCAAGCTCAGTGGCGGCACACCTACAGTTGGTAATGGTGACGGGACATTCTCAAGAGATTATTGCTAGACTTTTGCCAAGAGTTATTGAATTATTAAGTCACATTACTTTAATGATATTCTTTTACTAAAGTGACTTATTAATTTAATGTTTTGAAGTTACTTTGGTAAAGTACTTTATAACTTGGCCATTATTAAAGTAATAAAGTGACTTTATTGAAAGAATACATTTTAAGTCACTTTATTAATATTTAAGTGAAAGGGGACGCTTTTCAAGACAAAGTTAAATTAAATCATTTAATGGCCAAAGTGAAGCGTTGGATTTGAGAAGGCAATAATTGTTATTTGATTTAAAAGTCAAAATTTCCACGATTAGGGTTTAGGGTTTGGAGGTGAATAAAAGAGCAAAGAGAAATCACTTTTCATCATCCAAGTTTATTATTCACAATTATGAGAGTTGAGCAATAGATTTGCAAGTATGAAGTTTCAAGCTGATCAGAGGATGAAAACCCTCGGTTAGGACAGGATCTATAGGCGTGAAAGACCGTCTAAGGATTCTAGATTGAATGGTCTCAATCAGAGGGCATTATCAGATAGTGTTTTCATCAGCAGCTTTGAAATAAGGGTTTGAGTTAAATAAATTGTGGATCAGAGCTTCCAGAATTGGCATGTGGGAATTCATCTTCTTTGCACTCTTGCCTGGCGTCATAGAGACCATCTTTTGCAAGGCATACCAAGGCAGATTGAACACCATTGCAGGCCGTACAGTTTGCAATCACAAATCAGGTTTCCAACGCAGAGATTTACATCCCTTTTGAGGCATGTGGGAGTTCACAAAGGCCGTACAACTGCAAGAGGGGCACATGGGAGCTCTAGGAAGTGAAACACACCTATTTGGAGGTTGGTCACAGTCATAAACAGGGCATCCAAGCTCAATTAGCAGATCAGCAACCATTCCATAGTGAAGTTGTCAATTTCACAGATTGATGTCTGGGTTATGAGTCAATAAATGCTAGTTTTAATAAATCAGAACTGTAGTGTTCAAAATCAGCAAATGGGTATGTTTTAATTGTGTTTCAAATCAATAAAGATTACTAGTTCTCGTTCATGTATGCAATTTCCTTTTCATTATTGTGTTTTTGCAATTTCTTCAATTTTCGACACTAAAAACAAAAAAAAATCACAATTCAAACAAAAACAAAAAAATCAGTTTTGAAACCCAAAGGGGACATCATAATTTCTTATATAAGACCACCCGTGTTTAGCTCTTGCCCTACCATGATTTAATTACTGACTTTATAAGCGTAATTTTTCTTAAAACCTAGTGTTAAAACTTCAGATGGATAACCCATGCTAGTACCTGCAGTTGAATTATGTTTATGATGCATACAATCATGTATATGCTAACATGTATCCAGTGTGCTTTGTTTGAGCTTATTTACATTCGTACATCAATGCTACGGTTAATAGAGTGATGCTTGGCTAGTGTGCTACCATGTTAAATGTTTGTGAAATTGACCAAGAAATCATTCATGCTCTAATTAAATGATTAATTGAGATTAGTGGATCTGATTATGTCATAATTTGATTTTGTAGTATGCAGATAAATTATTACGATGATATGTGTTGTGGATATATGAGTTGTGATATTATACATGTTATATTTCCATGCTGATATGTTTGCTAATAGTTATTTTGACTATATTGCATTACGGGATTTGATGTGCCCATTGAGAGTGCAAGGTATATTAACATGTATTATGACCAATAGGATGGCATGTGGTGTAGATGTCCATGATCAAAGCTAAACCTATCTCGCTTCACCTAAGAAAACAATGAGATCCATCCTCATGTCTAGATTGGTTCACTTTGTCACTATGGGTGTGGAAGAGCCAGTGACATTCACAACTGCTTTGTGAGTTTGTCGTAATTGTGTTAACCTCTATGTGCATGCTATGTGCATGTTATGTGCATTCCACACTTTTGGTAGTGTTAAAAGTCATATGTCTTTATTTTAATTAATTTATCAACAAGCAAAATTTGTTCCTTTTTAGGGTCATTTAATTGATTTTATCTTTTAGTGGTTTACATAAATTTAACCCTTAAATATTTTGAATTGAGTTATTTAATTTACATGATTGATTTTTCTCCTTTGGAATGATGTATTATTTTCGTGTGGATTTAATTGTTCTAATTTGGGATTTTGTAATGTCCCCAATTTAGCCCTACACTCTTCGTTTGGATTTAGCCTATTTCTGGAAACTCGTAGGCTAAAGCTGAAATGAAAATTAGGGTTTCCACTTTCAGAGGAGGTTTTGAGGTCTTGCATGCGAGAGTTTCTAACGCATGTCTGGTGAAGCTTTTTGGGTTTTTGGAGAGCTTCACAATGAGGTTACATGCATGACAAGATATTGACTTGCGTTCTCAGCTGCTTTTTGGAGGCTTGCATGTTGGAATTTTCCAGTTTGGCTTTTGGATTCCTTCTGGGTTTTCAGAGAGCTTCGCGATGGTGTGACATGCAACTGAATCAGATGACTTTTCCGGACTTACTATTTTAAGTAAGTTGCGACGGCTACTCAAAATGTGGAGAAAATGAGTTTGGAACAACTTACTATTTTTAGCAGTATGCTATTTTTAGTAAGTACTATTTCTGAAATATTCCGAGCCAAAAAAATTTTCAACTTTTTCAATTGCAAGTTACAAACCAATGCACCGTTAAGGTTAGCAGCTAAACCAAAACGATACTGAAACAACTCTAACCAGAATGTACACCAGGATCTTGATGTGGGCAAGGTGTGAGCATTGGTCAGAGGATCTGAATGCACAAACTGAGCTGAAGGAACTCTAACCAAGAATGGCGCCGATGATGGCGAGCATATGGTCAGAGGGTCTTAATCAAAATGCTTATGCAAGAACTCTAACCAAGAATGCGCCGACGAACGACGAGCATGTGGTCAAAGGATCCTTACAATCTAATATACTGAAAGCACACTCAACACCAAGTATGTGCTACTCAATCCAATGTGGAAATGAGGCGACCATATGGCAGAGATAACAGAAAATTACAATGCTTTGAAGAGAAATAAGCTAGAACGCTGGAAGTAACTCGACACCCAGAATGTGCTTTCTAACTCGGAGTGGGAAAGTAGCTACCATAGGGCGGAGATTGAGATATTACAAGCAATTACAGAAAGTAAAGATGATTATTACAAATCATGAAAAAGCAGGATTGAGGAACTACTGTCAGTACTACTGCCAGCTTACAATAGCTATGAATCCCTGCAAGATCAAGTATTAGAGCTCTTCAAAATTGTTACAATGACGAGGAATCTTTCACATAGCCGTTTAACAATCTCAGAACCCCAAGCCAAAGGAAGATGCAGATTTTATCAAATCTGTTATGACAGACCTGCACTTTTAAACATATAACCAGCAACTCATAGATTCAATGATTAGCTCGTAAATCCCTCATTTCTCACTCGATTGACATGATCTCTGATGCAATGTACTCCTGATATGATGGCGCCCAAGATGACAACAAGAAACGGACTTAAAATGCTAACATTTAATTTTTGCACGAATCCCAAGAAAGTACATAAATGTACGGCCCAGCAAGAGGGCGATTTTACTTTTAAAATTCCATGCTTCACTAAAATTTCTGAAACTTAAAACATAGGTGCGCCCTACCCAGACAAAAGGATCTAAACAATACCCAGAACAATCTTTTTGTATTTTTTGATTTATGAATGAAAAAGACAATCTGCTGTAGTGAAAATGCAATTTCCAAAATTTCTCTAATATGCATAAACTGAACTAAAAAACTACAAGCTGATTACAATGCACAAATCCCAATGCAAACTCACAAACTATACTATTCACCACTAGTCGCTATCTTTCAAGCGAGAAGCAATGCCGAGCTAGGAGGCGTACATTCCTCGAAGCAATCCCACAGCCAATCCGGCAGCATAACATTCCTGTAGACAAAAGATAATCTCAATGATAACCAATGGCCTCCTTTTATAATTTTCAGATGATCTTTCTCGAAACCCTAAACTTCCTTTTCGAACCAAACCCTAATCCTCCAATAGAAGGCGTCCCACTTTTCCAAGCAAACTTTGACTTTTAATAATACTTTATTTCCTTCTTGAAATTGGCGTCCAATTTGAGCTTGGGTTAATCTTTACTTTATAAGAAATATAATTAATTTCTTTCAATGAGGCGCCCACCCATAAAGACATCTTTTAAAACAACTTAAAGTGACGAGCTAGGCCAAGGGGGTCAATGTTAAAATATAACATTAAAACATGACTTTAATTAAATAATTTGACTTATCTCTCCAATTGTGCCCCGAAGCCATAAATGAGCAAGCCAACTGATCAGTCTGAGTAGAAAGTCAACCATGCCGAAACCAACAGAAACACTGCCAGAAATAGAATTTACTAAAAATAGTAAATTCCTGAAGATGCTCAGAATGCCAAGAAGAACATATCACTACGAAGCTCTCTGAAAACCCAGAAAGAATCCGCCATTGAATCAACCAACCTCGAGCAAGAGCATCCTTCAAAACAAGAAACCCTAATTTTACCTTCCAAGTAGCCGATGGGTCTCCGGAATAGGCCAACGATCACTGGAAAGATCATGCTCGAGAAGGGGACATTACAGTCCGCCCTTCCCAAGATTGCTTGTCCTCAAGCAATCGCAAACCAGGATGCTGCAGAATCTCATCATTCTCCCAAGTTGCATCCTCTATAGGCAAGTTCTTCCACTTCACCAAATATTCTCTGATTGTTCTTTTCCTCAAAGAACACTCACGAGAATCAAGAATCTCCTCTGGAATTAAAACCAACTATCCTTCTTCATCCAAAGGCGGCAACTATGATGCAGCAATAACATTATGTCCAAGCGCCTTCTTGAGGCGAGACACGTGGAAGACATTGTGCACTTTGCTACTTGAAGGTAGCTCCAACTCATACGCTACTGCTCCCACCCTTTTGATAACCTTGAACGGCCCATAGAAGCGAGGTTTGAGCTTCTCAACTCCACTCTTCTTGAGAGTAGACTGTCTGTAAGGCTATAGTCGGAGATAAACCATATCCCTAACCTCGAAAGAGTGCTCAACACGCCTCTGATCAGCATACATCTTCTGCTGATTCTGTACAATCTGAAGATTGTTCTTCAAGGATTTCATGATGTCTTGACTCTGCTGCAATAAGTCCTTGGCTTGAGGAGCTTTGCTATCGCCAAATACCAAATCAGCAAAACTAGGTGCTTCATAACCATAAAGAGCCAAGAAAGGTGACATCTTTATTGACATATGAAAGGAAGAATTATAACAGTACTCGCCTATGTGAAGCCACTTAACCCACGCTCTTTGCTGCTCCGAAACATAGTTTCTCAAGTAGCCTTCCAACCACTTGTTCACTATTTCAGTTTGTCCGTCTGTTTGGGGGTGATAACTAGTGCTTGGAGTAAGCACAAAAGTGCTTAGGAAGTTGCTATCCCTATCACTCACAATGTTTTTTGGCAGCCCATGTAACCTAAACACCTCATGAAAAAACAGATCTGCAACTTGGGCTGCTGAAAAAGAGCTGGTAATGGCGAAGAAGTGAGCAAATTTTGTTAATCGATCCACTACAACATAAATACAATCCTTCCCTTGGACCTTGGGCAACCCTGTGATGAAGTCCATCGATATGCTTTCCCATTTTTGATTGGGAATGGGAAGAGGTTGCAGCAGACCAGCTGGTAGAGTATGCTCATTCTTGTTCATTTGACAAACGGGACACTCCTGAATGTAGCGTTGCACTTCTCCTTTCAACCCTTTCCAAGAAAATCTTTCTCAGATCTGCCTATACGTCTTAAAGAATCCTTGGTGACCAGCAAGCGGAATGTCATGAAATGTCAATAAAATCTTCTTTCTGAGCTTAGAATCAGCCACCAGAAAGATTCTACCCTTGTAGTGTATCAACCCCTGAATCACCTTGTACCTTTCGTCATGAAAAGTACCCTCAATGATGCTGGTTGCAAACTGATTTTTGGCATAATCAGCAAGCAACATATCCTTCCAATCAGTGGTAAGCAAACACAGCGAGCTCAAATGGGGTCTCCTAGACAGAGCATTAGCCACAATGTTATTTTTTCCTTTGACATACTCAATGTCAAAGTCGTAAGCTTGAAGCTTACTCACCCACTTTTGTTGCCTCTCGTTTAGATCCTTCTGATGCATGAAGTGTTTAAGACTATTGTGATCAGTCTTAACCACGAACTTGTTTCCCACCAAATACTATCTGAACTTAGCTAATGCATGCATAATGGCAAGCATTTCCTTGTCATAAATGGAGTAGGTTCTTTCCACACCTCTTAGCTTCCTACTCTCGAACACTATTGGATGTTTGTTTTGCATCAAAACAGCCCCAACTCCTTCACCGGATGCATCACACTGTAGCTCGAAAGGCTTGGAGAAATCCGGAATAGCCAAAACCGGACAAGAGCTCATGATCCTCTTAAACTTATCAAAAGTAATTTGAGCTTTCTCTGACCAACAAAAGGCTCCCTTTTTCGTGAGATCAGTAAGAGGAACAGCATTCTGTGAGTAGCCTTTCACAAATCTACGATAAAATCCACACAGACCCAAAAACCCTTTCAACTGAGTCAAGTTCTCAGGAGGTGGCCAATCAACAACTGCTTTGATCTTTTCAGGATCAACCTTTACTCCCTCAGCACTAATTATGTGGCCCAGGTAAAGTAACTCCTTCATTCCAAATTCACATTTGGACTCCTTGGCAAACAGGCTCTCAGATTCTAAGATGCTAAGCACTTCCTCCAAGTGCTTGAGATGTTCTTCCCAAGTCTTGCTGTAAATCAAAATGTCATCGAAGAATATCAACACAAACCTCCTTAACTGCTTTTGAAAAAATCTATTCATACAAGACTGGAAGGTAGCAGGAGCATTAGTCAGCCCAAATGGCATGACTAGAAACTCGAAATGGCCATAATGACATCTGAAAGCTGTCTTCTCAACATCATATCCTCTCATTCGAATCTGGTGGTAACTCGATCTCAAATCGATCTTCGAGAAGAACTTGGCACCATATAGCTCATCAATGAGCTCATCTATCCTTGGAATGGAGTATCGGTTTTTGATGGTGCTTTGATTCAAAGCACGATAGTCCACACACATGCGCATGGTACCATCCTTCTTCACAAGAACCACTGCAGATGCGAAAGGGCTCTTGCTTGGACGAATGAAACCCATCTCCAAGAGTTCCTGAATGTTTTTCTCGATCTCATCCTTCTGCTTCTTAGGATACCGATAGGGAGTTGTAATAACGGGTTTAGCTCCCTCCTTGAGCTCTATGATATGCTCCGAACCCCGCTCAAGTGGTGGTCCAGGAGGTAGATCAGCAAATACCTTGCTCTTCTCTGTGAGTAAAAACTGAACATCAAGAGGATAGTCTCTCTTAGTATCAACCGGACTAGCAGGAAGAATCATACACTCTGCAGCCCACTCAACTTGATCATGACGAACCAACCTTGCCATTCTCTTGAATGACACAACTCGAGGACCCCCATTGGACATTCCTCTTAGTACTACCCTCTTCCCATCAGAATGAAACTTGAGCTCCATAGTTTGCAGATTTAAGGAGATCTCTCCAAGTGAACGCAGCCATTGAATGCCTAGAACGGCATCCGTATTGTTGGCGTAACAACTAACACCTCTGGAGTAGTAGTTGTTATGAACAGCCTATGTACACTACGCAATGAGTGCTCTTCAAATTATGGAGGGGAAGCTCCCTCGTGCTTTGACAAATATACTTGCAAAGGAAAATTAAGCTAAAACTATGTCCTGTCTTTTTGTTTCAGCTGCTAGAGGTACAAGGCTTTCTTGAAAGAACTTTTACGTTGCAGCTGAGTTTTCTCTGGTTTTGCAAATCAACTAAACTACAACTTATATCTATCCAATCTCCTCAGGAAAACAGAGCAAGAGGAAACGGAGCAAGGTTTTGACTAACTGACGATAAACGGGTTTAGATTCTCTACTTGAGGGCAAGGTGGCACAACTATCATCTCAATCTAAACCAGCTTATTGGGCACAACAGATTTAAGACTTTTACCAAGACAACTTTATGGAACCCTATGTGGCATAACACTTGATTGAAACAGCAAAGTCTTCACAAAACAGCCTTTATCTTTATAATCTCACGAAACCCTATGTGGCATAACCTTTGATTATATTGATGAAGATTCACGAAACAGATTTATCGCTGCAACCTTTCGAAACCCTATGTGGCATAACGATCAATCACAATGGTAAATTAACACAAAACAGCCTTATCACCTCAATCTCTTGGAACCCTATGTGGCATAACAATTGATTTCAATGATAAAGATGCTCAAACAGATATATCTAAACTATGGAAAGAATTCAGCATTACAATCTTTCGAAACCCTATGTGGCATAACAATCAATTGCAATAGTGAAGACACATGAACAAGTACCAAAAGAGCAATATTGAGGGCAAGGTAGGCTATGCATATATTTCTCTCAAGCAAAAGTTATTTACAAATGAGCAAAAGCTCTTATTTATATACATCAAGGTGTAGGGAACCCTAAAATCACCTTGAGTCATCTTATAGTTCCTGCAATGCATGCAAGCAATGCGCCAAACCCTAATTAAGTAAACTATACAGTTAACTGGAAAACTACCATCAGTTAACGAAACATCTAATCTAAAAATGGACAATTGTGCGAGCATGCACGTCCTTATTGAAAGCAAGTTAACTGGAAGACTACCATCAGTTAACGTAAAACCCTAAAAGAAACTCCAAGTGTGAAAGGCGAGTCTCAGAATAGATATGCATGTGATGACAACTTCGAGTTAACTGGAAAGGGTAACACCCAGTTCAACTCGTGTGAGTAATGTCTATCCTGAGAAGTGGGAACTGAAGTTTACTAAGTGTGATCTCGAGCAACCAACCCCTCAATGAGATTGTTAACTGTATCACCATCTGGAGCTACGAGACTCTGACGAAGGATGCTATGTCGATGCAGCATGTCCTCACCAGCTGTGATCTGAGACTGAAGTTCCCTTCTGCTTCTCGTTGCTTCATCGAATAATGCTGACATGACTGTAAGTTGAGTAACCTTACAGCCATCTGTCTCCCCACTGAAAATGATATGAATGAGTGCCTGAAGCTCTGACTGAACATCGGTAAGCTCCACGTAGGCACCACCCTCGATCTGATAACGGCACGGTAAGCGAGACACAAGAGTCCTCACGAACTGGAGTGCACTAGTGACGTGCTCTCTACTCTCAGCCAACTCTGATGCCAAGCTGTCCTCTATCTTTGCTCTGAAAACCAACTGTGTCTTCCAAGAGTAGATAGCCTCTCTGTCTTCTGCATCTGTGACTGTGTCATAAGCCAAACTCAGGTGAGCAATCATGATTTCATCCCTGGGTTTGTTAATAGCCCTATCCCGCTTCCTCATCCCTCAAGACGGATACCGAGCTCTCGCGGCATTGTACCGCGAACTCCATAACTCTGTAAGCATGGCACGCCTCTAGCAACAAATCTTCCTCCCATTCCTCCAAACGCTTGCCATATGCAACTAAGGACGTCGACTCATCGGGTGGCCTGCCATCGTGGGAGGTATGACGCTCGGTCTGCGGCACAGAACACGGTCGGGCCCTCGATTTCAGCCTTGAGAGCTGCTTCGTCTTCCATCCTTTTAGTATTCTCAGCCTCGGCACCGCCTCAGAAGTAACTTGAAGAAGATCAACCAGTCCGGGCGCAGCTGCAATTGCTGTTGACTGTGATAACTCGCAATCCTCGATTCTAATTCAGCTGCCTCTTCCGTGAGGTACGGCGTCTCAATGAGATTAATCTCCACACGTTGTTTCTTTCCACGCGGAACCATGTTCTTAACCTTTATCTGGCGCATCTTGATAAATGTCATCGAAATCAGAATGATTGAGAACATAAGATGGCTGCCTCCTCTTCCTTCCTAGCTGAGTCTCGATCCAAGATGAATCTCTGCTAATGCTACTAGAAGGGTCTGTACTAGCGACAGGAGATACTGATGAGAGTGAGGGTGTAGAAGACCCACTGCGAGGTGGAGAGTCTAAATCCAATTCGATGTGAATTGGGACTGGTGAAGGCTCTGAAACCGGTATAAGAACTTGAGGCTGAACCTCAGGTACTGGCGGGCTCTGAACTGATCTCTGAACTGGCTCTGTGATAAGCGGCTGTCTGTCAGGCTCTGTGTGTGAAACAGTGGCAAGCGCCTTGCCCTTTGCATTGTTTGGCACTTGTACTTTCTTAGGAGGATTACTCCTCTTTTTCTGTTTAGGTCTTGACGAAGAAGGTAGCGAAGGATTCACCACTACTGGCGGCTCTGCTCTGGGCATGCTTACTCTTCTTGTCTTCTTGCTGTCGAGGTAAAGTATACTGTTCTGGATAACTCTACTAGACCTCTCCTTGACCGTTGCATATTCTTTGGCGTACCAATCTACTACTGGCAACGGTTGTGTATCGACCTGCTCTCTGAAAAACTGAGGAAGAACCTCTCCTTCATCATCTGATAAACCTCCCACATCCTCTGACAAGAAAACAGAAATCTGTGAGAGAGAGAAGCGGCCGTGACCGCTCGCTAACCTCAAGTCATCTCAAGCACTTGCCCAAGAATCCTCCAGAAGGCTCGTGATATGTACCTCCAAAGAAGGCGAAGCTGTATAATGACTCGAAGGTCATAGGCAGACGTATTCGGCTAAGAGATACTTAAGATGATATTTCAAGTTCTTGTCTCCACATCTTACTTCTATCAATTCGCCGACTTGCACCAATAAGATTCCAAACTGAAAGGAAAGTTGAGGATGGTCTGTGTCATATGTGAGAAGACGGCGAACATCATGCATCCGCCTTTAGGAATTCTCGAAGATTGGCCCATCCGGCGGATAACGCGGGTAGCATAGCTGATTTCCTCAGAAGCCAGAACTCGGATGTAGGTGTATGTTGGGAATTGAATAACCCAATCCGCCCATCCATCCATCGCTGCCCTAGCAACTGCCGAGATACGAACATGCAACTCCCGGTCCAAGTTCCTCACTGTATAAGTTAGAAAAGCCTCGTGAACACGCTTGAAGTGACGTTCAGCTTTGGTGAACTCAAGCTGATCATAATACTGATAAACCTTCTGAACACTGAGGATGCCCACGGTGTTAAGTCCTCGGAACTGACCCTGATAAGCGATCAAGTACACGAGATATGAACACATGTGGAACTCATGAGCAACTAAGAAACCGGTGATTTGCCTGTGGAGAATGTCACTGATGAAGGATGCCCAGTCATAATGCTCCTGCCCAGAAATGATGCGACCAATAATGTAATACATCCAAGGCCGGAAAACATTTGCATGTTCTTGACCTGAGACACGATTCGGAGGTAATAGAATCACAAGACTATCCTTGTATTCACTCACACTCCACATTGTTTGGCATAATCTGTTCTTTGGCTTTGTTTTAATCCATCTTTCTCTGCCATCTTCTTTTCCTCGACACTTGTCCACATCGGCCAAATGCCCTAACACTGCTCCATAGAAATCACCAAACTGTTCTGGTGCTGAGGAATGCCAAAACTCCTTTCGATGTCCAAAGGTTTGAGACTGCAAATGACCCGTTCGTCAACTGACGCTATCTCACGAGTAGTAGGATTGTAATGCTTAATGCAAGACATCACGAATTCAATACAGTGCACGGAGATAGGTATGGAAGCGGCCTCTAGTAAACCAGACTGCTCAATATTCTGAATGATTGAACCTCTGATTTTAACTGGGTCTAGCACTGCCTCTGGCAATACTTTGTGAAGATCTGTCTCAACCAATCTGCGGAAATCATGAGTAAGGACGGTTTTGGTCCCAGATTCGAGCCGAGGAACTGCGATTCTCAAAACTTGCTCAGTTGGACGGATCTTGACTATATTCACAAGATTGAATCTAAAATAGCCTCGCGAGATAAAAATAGCTCAAGAATTATTTTCAAGAATCCGAGATATGGGTTTTGTCCAAAAAGGATTCTAAGACAACCCGATAGGAAAATTCAACTTCTACTCGATTGTACAAAGATTTTCACTTGAGAAAATTAGCAATTCGAGAACGAGTGTTCTGAAGCTAAAATTCGTGAAAAATCAAGCGCACAATTTCAACTCGAGGAAATTATATGGAAATGATCCGGATACTGAGACTTGCCAAATTCGCCAATTTCAGGAACATGCACAATGTATTTTATGAGAAATCTGTGATTTAAAGGATGCAAAAGACGTTTTTTGATGTCTTCTTCTGTGAAAATCGCCCAAGATTTCTTTGAATAACTGATATTTGTGAACTTGAATCTGCAAAAGATTGATTAAATGAAATCGCCTTTGAAAGTTGATGAAGATTCTGCCTCTGAATTGGAAAAATTCGCCTTGTTTGGAAAAACCACGAATTGCTCCTCTTGAAATTTGCGCCTTTTAAATGAAAGAAATTCGAATTTCCTTGAAGAAAATACGAATTTGGTTTTGATTTGAATTTGAGGATTCGCCTTTTGTAATAAAATCCGCCTTAAAATCCTTGAGGAATTTGCGAATTGTATTGAAATTTGAGACGCCTTTGAGAATTTGGAATACGCCTTTGAAAAGAAAGATTTGCGAATTGCCTTGGAAGTGCGCCCTTCACCTCTGAAGAAATACGAATTTACTTTGAATTTTCTTTGAACAATAAAATTCGATTTTTCCTATGAAGATGAATTTGCCTTAGAAAAATACGAATTCACTCAAGATTGATTGCTCTCTTAAAAACTCGAACTCTCTTTGAAAGCTTGTGAAGAATAATGAAGAAGGCGCCACATATAAATAATAATAAATTCGCACCACTTAGCAACTGCAAGAATTCATAAACCCTAACCAGAATAGAAAGCCTCTGATTGGTTGCTCTTTAGTTCGACTGCCACTATCTGAAGTTCAAATTTGAAAATAATAATAAAATAATTATTATCATGCAATGGCGCCAAAAATAGAAACACCATCTAAAAATAGACACATTCTGAACTTCAGTTGACCAACTGGTTGAAGCTCTGAGATTCATCGTCATGCTTCAACGACTTCGAAAAGTCATCTCTTGAGCACATAGGCGTCCTTTTGCTCAAGATACTTCATTTTTTACTAACTCCCTATTTAATAGCTGACAGCATTGTCACGACTGGCCAACTTCGACACTGATTTCTGGATGACTGGGTGATGCCGAGACTGACCGAGATAATCATCCGGAAAGCCTAATAACAAGGAAGAAATGTCTTGGAGACACAACCGCAAAATCCATCGCTTAACCCCTTGAAAAATTAGGCGATTCGATTAAAGTGCTTTACGGTTCCAGACTTGGCCATTTCTAATACTCTGATGCATTCAACCCGACGGCGGGAACGGATATAGACGAAGCTCACGCATGATCGAGATATTCTTCGTGATCCACCGATGCACATGACAGCCTAAAAGTCAGGTTATGGCCCGTAAAAAGCCCACGGCTCATGGTTGCACTTTTGTCATTTTGACGAAAATCAAACGTCATCAAAAACCCTCTACTTTGACCGCTTGATATCTGGAGCTGGGATGACCCGATTCAGCATTATCTGTTTTAACGGACAACCAGGAGGGCCCTTAAGAAAAGTTACTGGAGGTGACGAGGCAAGAAAACTGCTTCTAAGACCTCAAAAACTCCAGTGTGTATTTTATTTATGTTTACCGCTCCCAGACTTAGCCATTTTTCTAGACGTTTTCGGACATCTTCACTTTGTAATATTACACCAAAGACCTCGCACGCACGAGCAACTGCCAAATGCTGAAGGCTGACGGCTATGCTCGTTGGAAAGATAAATTGATTACGCTCAATAGTCGTGAAGACTTCGAACGCGAACGGGCTCATCTGATCAGCCTAAAGGCTAGGCGCCTTAAGACCATGAAAATACATTGAAAACCATTTGTTGGTTCCGCCCGTAAAATTACGTGCTTGGTAGAATCTCCGCCACGACCACCAGGAACGTCGGATCGACAAGCTGAATGATGCATCGCGGAGCTAGGCAAGAATACTACTAATGTTGTGAAGACTCTATCTGCAAATATTGCCATCTGAAGGGTCCTTTAAGCCAGCGCCCCTGGCTTGTACTTGCACTGGGCATAAACAGAGAAGCTTAGAAACATGAAAACTCCATTTTAAGCTGATCTTTGGACGACTGTCGCCTGAACTCTGAGAATCGGATGACTGTGCTTGATATCTCGTTGGATAAGCAGACTAGCTGGCAACCAATTGACTGCATTCGGCATTGAAACTGACGAGTTTTACCCCTGCCTTGAAATGGGCGCCCTCAGGCTAGAGGCGCGCTGTTGCCTGAAAAGAGCAAAATTTCCATCTCCTAAAATTTAGGGATTTTAACTTCTGTTGTGAATAACTGGAGCTGTGAGTCTCGGAATGCCTCGCTGGATAGCTCGACGGATAGCCAGGCTGATTCTGAAGAGATTGACTGGATGCTTGAACATTTTAACCAGAATCTTGACCTTCAATAAGTTGGGCGCCCCTGAGCTATACTTGCGCTTTTGGGCTTTTCCTTTGAGAAATCTCCATGATTTGATCTTTAAAAACTCTGTTTCGATCATAAAAATGACCGTCTGCAATATGAAATGTCGTCTGCAATACTCCTCCATCGTGAAAATCTACATTTTGAGTCTCTGCTTCAGGTTTTGACCAATATAACTGACTTTGACTGACAAACTATTGACAAAAACTCCACGCTTGATATTGCCCAAAACTACGTTTTACATCATTTTAGCAAGATTTATACTTTTAAATGCAAAATGCCTTGATGAAGCAAAAAAATTTGGTTTGGGTACAACACGTATCTCCAATGTTGACCACATAGAAGTCATCCTTGACTTCATAGTTTCCCACTTGCATAGACAGGTTTGAGATCTTCTTGGTGCATGAGATGTGGAATCCATCAGCAACCATGACCTTGAAGCCTTCAAACTCTTCTATTTGCAGCCCCTTCTTTGCCACCACAACTTCATCAATGAACTTATGTGTTGCCCCAATGTCAATCAATGCAACTATTCGCTGCCCCTTAATCATCCCTCGTACCTTGAAGGATTCATTTCTTTGAAAGCTCGAAAGTTGAGCCAAAATACCTCCGCTTTCCTTTTCACCTTCAGACTCTTCTGGGACTCTTTCCACTTCACTATCTTCAAAATCAGATTGCTGGTCTGAAAAATCAGAACTACTTTCACCAGCTGAATAGTACTCAATCTGATTAAATTTAACTCCCTTTGGGCAAACATGATCTTGAGACCATTTTTCCCTACACCGGAAACATAACCCCTTTCTTCTGAGTTCATTTAGTGTCTCAAGATCTAATCTCATGACATGAGGATTATGATGTTTGAACTCCTTATGCTGAGGTTGCAAAGGAGGTCGTTGATGAGGTCTTTTCCCTTTATCCCCTTTGTGAAAGGATGGCCTGGGTTGAAACTTTGCTTTAGGAGCTGCCCACTCCATGTTTCTTGCCTTCTTCATGGCCTCCTGTAGGGAGGGTGGATCAAAAGCTTTAATCCATCCCTTTAGTGGTTCTGTCAATCCTTCACTGAAAAGGATCACCAACCGCCTCTCCGTGATTCCAATGACCATGACTGAGAGTCTCTGGAACTCAACTATGTAGGCATCAACTGTGCCATACTGCCTCAACTGTGCCAATTCTCTTAAATGAATTTCAGGATCTTTCTTCTCAAATCTCTCAATGAGCCTATTGGTGAACTCATCATAGGTTGTGATAGACCGATGACCCAAGGTGACTAGGCCATGGTACCACCACTCATGCGCCACTCCATCTCGGTGTAGCGTAGCGAACTTAATCGTTTCCTCTTTCGCCATGGGTCTGAGAGCTAGATAGTTATCCAGCTTCTGAATCCAAGCTCGAGCTGAACTGTTATCACTCCCGTCATAGTGTGGAAGTATAACCTTGTTGACAGCTTGATACAAGTCCCCTTGAACTGCTGGTCTTCTATGCTCATAATGTCTCCCTTGTCCCTTATTCTTTCTTTTATGATCCATAAAATCATTGTAGGACATATACATCTTGATGTCATCAGAAAGAGAATCATACTCCGCACGGCCAAGTCTCAACTGCTCCACGAATGAAGCATTCTCTTCAGGATCTGGCTGAGTGTTTGCGGGCACCAAGAAGGTGGGTTTGAAAGGCCTAGCTGAGATGTAAGTGTTGTTTGAAATGGGCTGAGCTGCATGTCCATCATGCTGGTTGGAGGCACTGTGTTCTCCTCTATTTCCAGGGTTACTTTGTGGAGTTGTGTTCTGGCCCACTTTCCCCATCATGAGAGATACCATGTCCATCAAGGCATCCATCTTCCTTTCAAATCTCTTTCCGGGACTTATAGATCTCTCTCTTCCCTGTCCACTATCATCTCTGTTGCTGGTAAACCTCTCGTTACCCCCAACTGATCTCTCACCTTCTGCCATGTCTGTTTCCTGAGAAGACTCCCAATGAGCCCTCAAAACCTCTGAAGCTGTCTGACCTTCTGGAGCCTGATAGGGCTGAAACCGTTTTCCAACTTTCTTGTCTTCCCTTGCAATGTATCTCTTTTCTCTGTCACTCATAGACGGCTAGTTCACAGGATGGCGAGATCTTGGCTCTGATACCACTGAAATATTCCGAGCCAAATTTTTTTTCAACTTTTTCAATTGCAAGTTACAAACCAATGCACCGTTAAGGTTAGCAGCTAAACCAAAACGATACTGAAACAACTCTAACCAGAATGTACACCAGGATCCCGATGTGGGCAAGGTGTGAGCATTGGTCAGAGGATCTGAATGCAGAAACTGAGCTGAAGGAACTCTAACCAAGAATGGCGTCGATGATGGCAAGCATATGGTCAGAGGGTCTTAATCAAAATGCTTATGCAAGAACTCTAACCAAGAATGCGCCGGCGAACGACGAGCATGTGGTCAAAGGATCCCTACAATCTAATATACTGAAAGCACACTCAACACCAAGTATGTGCTACTCAATCCAATGTGGAAATGAGGCGACCATATGGCAGAGATAACAGAAAATTACAATGCTTTGAAGAGAAATAAGCTAGAACGCTGGAAGTAACTCGACACCCAGAATGTGCTTTCTAACCCGGAGTGGGAAAGTAGCTACCATAGGGCGGAGATTGAGATATTACAAGCAATTACAGAAAGTAAAGATGATTATTACAAATCATGAAAAAGCAGGATTAAGGAACTACTGTCAGTACTACTGCCAGCTTACAATAGTTATGAATCCCTGCAAGATCAAGTATTAGAGCTCTTCAAAATTGTTACAATGACGAAGAATCTTTCACATAGCCGTTTAACGATCTCAGAACCCCAAGCCAAAGGAAGATGCAGATTTTATCAAATCTGTTATGACAGACCTGCACTTTTAAACATATAACCAGCAACTCATAGATTCAATGATTAGCTCGTAAATCCCTCATTTCTCACTCGATTGACATGATCTCTGATGCAATGTACTCCTGATATGATGGCGCCCAAGATGACAACAAGAAACGGACTTAAAATGCTGACATTTAATTTTTGCACGAATCCCAAGAAAGTACAGAAATGTACGGCCCAGCAAGAGGGCGATTTTACTTTTAAAATTCCATGCTTCACTAAAAATTCTGAAACTTAAAACATAGGTGCGCCCTACCCAAACAAAAGGATCTAAACAATACCCAAAACAATCTTTTTGTATTTTTTGATTTATGAATGAAAAAGACAATCTGCTGTAGTGAAAATGCAATTTCCAAAATTTCTCTAATATGCATAAACTGAACTAAAAAACTACAAGCTGATTACAATGCACAAATCCCAATGCAAACTCACAAACTATACTATTCACCACTAGTCGCTATCTTTCAAGCGAGAAGCAATGCCGAGCTAGGAGGCGTACATTCCTCGAAGCAATCCCACAGCCAATCCGGCAGCATAACATTCCTGTAGACAAAAGATAATCTCAATGATAACCAATGGCCTCCTTTTATAATTTTCAGATGATCTTTCTCGAAACCCTAAACTTCCTTTTCGAACCAAACCCTAATCCTCCAATAGAAGGCGTGCCACTTTTCCAAGCAAACTTTGACTTTTAATAATACTTTATTTCCTTCTTGAAATTGGCGTCCAATTTGAGCTTGGGTTAATCTTTACTTTATAAGAAATATAATTAATTTCTTTCAATGAGGCGCCCACCCATAAAGACATCTTTTAAAACAACTTAAAGTGACGAGCTAGGCCAAGGGGGTCAATGTTAAAATATAACATTAAAACATGACTTTAATTAAATAATTCGACTTATCTCTCCAATTGTGCCCCGAAGCCATAAATGAGCAAGCCAACTAATCAGTCTGAAGTAGAAAGTCAACCATGCCGAAACCAACAGGAACACTGCCAGAAATAGAATTTACTAAAAATAGTAAATTCCTGAAGATGCTCAGAATGCCAAGAAGAACATATCACTGCGAAGCTCTCTGAAAACCCAGAAAGAATCCGCCATTGAATCAACCAACCTCGAGCAAGAGCATCCTTCAAAACAAGAAACCCTAATTTTACCTTCCGAGTAGCCTACGGGTCTCCGGAATAGGCCAACGGTCACTGGAAAGATCATGCTCGAGAAGGGGACATTACAATTTCTAGCAGTGCTATTTTTAGCAGCAGCTCAGTAGTTCAGTGCAATGGCTATTTCTGGCAGGTCAGCTTGAGCAGTGGTCTCCAGCATTTGAGGTGATTATTTTGGCAAGTTTGATATTTGATGAAAAATAATGTTTTAAGTGAAAATTATTTGGCTAAGGCATGGAGGACGATTTGGAGAGATAAGTGATTTTTATAATGTTTATTAATTAAACATTTTTGGAGGCCTTATTTGATGAATTAATATTTAAGTGAAATATGTGCTAAGGCAAAAGGGGACACCTAGCTTGGAGACATTTGAATTTAATTAAATATTTCACTTAAATCTTTTAGTGAAATATTTGCAAGTTATAGAATATTTCACTTAAGTCTATCTTGGATACCTTTTGGTGATATATTTGCATTTTATTAAATTATATTTCCACATATGGGTTGGAAATGAAATGCAAATGAAATTTGGAGGAAAGGCGAAAAGTGAATTTCATTTAGGCACCCTAATTGGAGGGAAAAGAAGATTTGAATTTGGAGACAAAAAAAGTTATAAATAAGAGACTTGGCCTTCAATTGGATTATCTATTGTTGCTTATCATATTGTTATGCTGCTGAAATACTTTCAGAGCTTGCTTCGAGGAATGCATACCTCCTAGTTCTTTCTCTTGGTTTCGTGCTTGAAAAGATAGCACCTAGCTGAGTTTTCAAAGACTGCTTCTCATCCAGACTAGCAGACAGAGCATCAAGGTTGAAGATTTTAGAGATTTGTCAGTTTTGCATTTGCTGGTTAGGGTTTTGCTGAAATAGAAATCTGCTCATAAGTCCATGCACGATTTTTTGGTGGTTCTAGGTATTGGCCCTATTCTTTAGTCTACCTTGGGCGCCCCCTCCTTGCAAGTTTTCAGATTTTTTAAAGGTGTCTCGGATTTTATCTTGCTAGTAGAACATTTCTGGAGGTCGTACCTTCTTTGAGGTTGCATTAGAAAGCGTGCATAAATAAATCACTGCTATTTGGAGGAGTTTCTTGGCTTGGTCTTGGTCGCGCAACTCCTAGCTCTCATTTGCATTCAATTCCACATCATTTGGAGGTGTTTTGACAAAGTTATGAGCATTTTGGTGATTCTAGGGCTTGCTGGTATGAATTTTCTGATTGCTGCAATTTTATATCAGACCTGATATTTTAGTCCCTTTTGCTATATTTCATATGTTGGATAGCTTGTACTTGTTTGGAGTTCATTTCCTAACATTTTGGAGATCATTGGTTATCTATATCTCATTGTATTTGCAGATTGTTCATCATATTGTAACGCTGAATCAGTAGTACTGATCAGCTCTTTTACTTTCTGCACTTTACATTTTGTATCCCCACTTTAGTGGAAGAAGATGGCTATGCTGCCTAGTTTACTTTCAGTTTAATCACTTTCATTCCCACGGTTGTGGATGAGACTGGCCCTTGTTCAGTCTACATTGTATTTGCTTTCTGTTTCTCCGCCATATGATAGCACCTTTCCCACTTCGGGTTAGGAATGCACATGCTTGGCGTTGAGATTATTTTACTTGCATAGCATCATTGTTAATAGAATCTCCGCCATATGGTAGCTTCTTACCCAGCTTGGGTCAGAAAGCACATTCTTGGTGTTGAGGCTCTTTCCTTCAGTTGCTGGTTTTGATTTGAGCTAACCCTAACGGGTACTTTGGTGCTGTTGTGATCATCTCAAAGTTTGAAAAAATTGGTTCGGTTCATTATAGATTTTATTGTAATTTTTTTATTGAAGTGACGTGACCTAATCCTAGGTTACAAGGGTTTTATAAATTTCCCTTATTGTGAAGGGAATATCTTTTATGCCAATTTTCTTATTGAAAATAGAAGAAAGAATGCTAGAACGAAATGGGGGTTTGGGAGTAGAAAGGTCTAGAAAACTTGCATTTGAACCTATTTATTAGGTTTTGGTTTATATTTTGTGGGTGTTCTCCCATTTGAAAGAGCTTATTTACACTTTCATGTGGATGCTTGTGTTGAGAAAACTGGACCTTGATTTGAGGTTTTGGAAGGACTTCTTCTCTGATGTTATATTGAAAAGCTTTGTGGAGTCCTTGGAGAGGTGTAATGCCTATCCTTCTCCTTCAATTGGTATCTATACTTAAAAGAAAGGTATTCCTCAATTTGATTATGTTATCCCGCTGATTTTCCCTTATTATTTTATAAATTTGAATGTGGTTTTAATATGCTTTGAATGGAGGTTAACGATGCCTTGAATGGGGGTTTAAATTGTTGCATAGATTTTGCTCCTTGTAATTCTTGCAATCTTATGTGGAATTGGGGGCTTATTGGTTGGAGTGATTTACTCCCTTGATTGTTTATGCCCCTTTTCCTTTAAGGGTTTGTTGATTTATGTTCAAACAATTGTATTGGGTACTATGTTTATGTGTTTTAATTCTTGCGTTCTTGGCATGCAACCCTTGCCAATTTTAATGGCTTGTGTTTGAATTGTGAATTTAGTTTACGCAGCCATAGAGATCAAAAAGATTGAATATTTATAGTTTTTAGCTTGCTGATTTTAGTGGATTAGTTATAATCCTTGTTTAGGGCTGTTTTACCTATGATATATGTAAGTGTACTTGTGCCTTGGTTGGCTTGAAGTGAGAAATCGAAAGGTTTTAGTGAAGGATACTTCAAACATGACCTCTTAAAAATTCTATTGAATTTTGGAAAATCCACTACAAAGAAGCATAATATCCTAAGTGATTTTCTTTCATATTAAAAATAAGATTTTAGAGTAGATGGCAATATGTTTGCCTTGTATCAACATTTTACAATTCAATGATTAAATTTTTCTATAATATAGAACCTTAATGGTGACTCAATGTCTAAATTTTCTATCAATGTATATAATTTTTAAACAAAGATGTTGACATGGGGTAAGTATACAAAAAAAAATAGCCTCTAATAAATTGGGGAGATTAGAGCCCAAATTTTGATATACAATAATGCAATGTGTCTATCTTAAAGAACTTAAATTTCTAACTCAAGGCATTTTTGTTTTAGAAAAAGCAAAATCTATCAAGTACAAGTGAATTGGACACCTTTGAAGAACCTATAAACAGTCAAATTTGAGAGATAGAAATGTCAAAAACAGTCAAATGGTGACACATAGCCACTAAAAAATTCCTTGGTTTTATTGATGCACAGTGAAACCCTTTTGCGGTTGAAAAGTTGTAAGCTATCTTGTGTATTGCAAGCATGTTACTTTATTCCTTTGTGGAGCCAAGAGTGATCTATGTCTGAATCGAAGTGGAATCCTGTATGTGTGTATCTCATGTAGACCCAAACCCAAAGGTAGATTCTTAAACCTTGAAGTTAAACCTAGGTGTAAGTTGTGAATGCTTAATGTTTGATAGTTGCTGCATGGTGTCTTCTTCATGCTAGGGGATGCTTAGAGTAGCATGGTACTCCCAAATGCACTTCATAATGGTATTATGGTCGAGAGATAGCTAATTGCCCCCTTGTTCTTGGAGCATGAGACTGCTTCTTGGAAGATCCTTCTTTTGCGGATAGCTTGGTAAAAATGTTTTAAATCGAACATTTAAATATACCTTTTGTTATTAGCATTAATTCTTATTCAATTTACGTTTAGCTATATTTTTGGGTGCTTCTGTTTATGGGGCTTTTGGGCCTTTGAGGCTTCTTGCTTATGCTGCTGATTTTACTATTGGGCTTTTCTGATTAATAAATTTTTACCCTCTTTTTTTAAAAATTCTTATTCAATTTACTATATATTCATTTCTAGGAAGTTAGCTTGTCGCCTCCTAACTGTACTTAATCTTTGGAATTTGGAATTAGGTAAACATGTAATTTGTAATTTGGGGCTTTTTGACATACATGAGAGGTAATGTAATTCCTAACAAGTACATTGGAAGAAGATTATATTTTGAAGGTTGTTGAATGTTGGTTAGATGCATATCCAATCCCTTCTCCATCCGATCTGAAAACTATCAACTCTAACTGAACGAATTTAGTGCTATTTGGACATTCACCTTTTTTTCAAACAATTTACCTTACTGCTGTATGTTGTTACATCCAAAATTTCACCTAAGCATTTCATATTAGGTTGCTGATTTCATAGCTTAAACTAGTAATTTTGTGGGAAGCTTCTAGTTGTTGAATTATGTGATCAGATGTAAATGCACAGAAAATAATTCAAAATCAGAGGCAATAACACAGCAGTTACCCTGGGAAAACCCTCCTCTTGAGGGAGAAAAAACCCAGCAACAAAGATCTCTCTTATATTTGATGCAACAGTGACAAAATTTGCAAATTACAATAAGGTCTATCACAAGACCGATGTGCAGTATCATGCAATAAAGAATATCAGATGACAAGCTCTAGATCACACCTTGTCTATTGGAATACAGAACCAATTGTCTTCGCTTAGCACTGAAAGGTCTTCAGCTTGTGCACTGGTGAATTCGCACTATCTTGTTATATTCGCATTATTGCAGACTGATAAGGAACGCATCAATCTGTACCTCGAGTTCTTGAGCTTGACTTCCAGACAGGTTCTCTCTTGAAGAATATCACGAATCTGGCAAGTTCTTGCTTGATGTCCCTGTACAGATGCCTTCGAACTTAACTCCTGACAGAACCGAAAGCTATAGCTCCACTCTTGGCATATAAACTCCCTTTGATCAGATCATAAATATTCGCATCTT